>JALIZH010018518.1:25000-52220 GCA_030522465.1 Rhipicephalus appendiculatus
CTAGATAGTAGTGAAATCCAAGAACAGCCGCGTGGTCCATGTTAAGCCTTAGTGCGCTGTTGCGGCGAGCTCCATAACCGTGTCGTGGTTTGGGCACACAGAACCCCGTAAATTATTATTTATTAGCTTTCTCCGCAAGCAGTCCATCGCGTTACCTAAGATATGCGGTGAAGTGTGCCAAGTTCAAGCATGTTTGGAGGTCGGTAGCGGTGTTCCAAAGAGCGGAATTTTCGCATCCAATAAAACAACGCAATACCTGCTTCAATGGTCATCATTTACAATTAATCTACAAAGTGAAATGTAAAACGGTCTGTTTGGTATATTTAGCCGCAATAGGGCTGAATCGTGTTACTTGATGTGCCTTGCCTAAATTTGTTATCAATTCTATTTCATCTTAACTGAGAGTAAGCATGACAGACAAGGTAAAGTAAAGGCGTCGATATAGGTCGCTCTGTGGCGATGAATATAATAAAAATTAAAGCAAAAACTGCAGCGCGTAAAGAAAAGCACGCGGTAGAGTATAGTGACCCCTGAAAGCGCGAAATCCAATATCGCAGCGCTTAACATTTTTTTTAAAAGGAAGCCACGCATACGGAGTCTTTGGGGTAGCGTGTGTGTGGGGGGGCGTGTCTGGTCGTTGGGGAAGTTGCGCAATAATAAATTACCTTGATTACGTTACGATCTAAACTGCGTTGGCTGCCTAAATACCCAGCCTAACGACCGCTCACCGGAAGCCGTTATGTGCGAGCGTTATGCGACGCATTGGCTGAAATGCGTTCAGACTGACGTATTTTACTTCCTTCGCTGATACGTAGCAATAAACGGAAGCGCAGAAAACGTCAGATATGTGAAGAATGCAAGCGTACGAAGCTCTATTAAGCGCAGCGTTCCGTGTCAGCCACAAAGGTAATTTTTGGAAACTTCGCCACTTCCACGTCTGACTGAGGTAATGTGCTTACGACGTAGCCGCAATGTGAGTGCCTCAGTTTCGATTTTGCTTGTTCGGTTAGGTTACTTACGGCTCCTCCGCTGAGGAGCGCTGGCCACGATGTGTTGTGCGGGCTTGTGCTACTACTTGTGTCGTGGGCGGCGGTTTGCGTGCGAGCGTGCGTGCGTCTGTGTGTGTGTGTGTGTCTGCTGTTCAGGCACGTTTGGCACATACGACCGACAAAGCTCGTCTTCGTACTTCATCCTCTAACTACAACCACGACTACTTCCTTGCACTTAAGTGTTTTATGCTCTACATTGACGCTATGGAATTGTGCATGTAGTGGCGGTGTGTCTGCTCGCGCATTGTTTGCGATGTACGGACATCCATAATTGTGTACGTGCCCGCCGTTAGTGTTCTTCACAGCCGCGTGTAGCCAGATTGCAAATGGCTAGCGGTTCAACCGAGTTAGTCCCGCATAGACTCCCAGGTTTTGCTCTATTTTGATCCGCCGCCCTTAATAGGCGCAATGTACCCCCCACAACGATGTAACGAAAAAAGGATTAACGGCCGGTGCGATAGTAAACAGCGTTACGACGGATGCGCGCTCACTGGACGTTACGACCAACAGTGTGCTTCATTAGTGGTGCGTTCACGGAATAGACATTCTTCTTCCGCAGGAATCGTAATACCGGAAATTTCACTATCCCTCTGGCTCTGGGTAAAAATCCTGTTTTCTCGATTTGGCAGTTCGACGGGGACAAAATGCTAGAAGGCCCATTTACTTAGACTCAAGTGTACGTTAAAGGAACACCAATAGTAACATTTTCTGTGATTGTAAGCGCCAAAAACGCTATGTCATTCTCAGACACGCCGTAGTGGGGAATTGCAGATAATTTCGACCATCCGGTGTTCTTTAAACGAGCACTGAAATCGCGTGGTGCACGGACATTCAGTATTTTGCCGTCATCGAAACGTGAACTGCACGGCAGGAATCGAACCCGCGTCTTTAGGGTGAGCAGGCGAGCACTGTCACCACTACCACATTGCGGCGGCTATTACCGTTAACCGAGGTGGTTCAGATTCATCCGGAGCCCCCCTCACTGCAGCGTACCTCGATCGTATCGTGGTTGCGCCACGTGAAACCCTCGAAATTCGTAATATGACACATTTATTTACTTCATTGTTCCGTAAGCTGATACATGTTTCGGCGGTTGTATTCGCGCCAAACGCCGGCAATAATTTGCGATCAAGACGAAATGTTTACCCGTCTCAAGCACCTGTTACTGTGACAGGTGTTTTGATTGGCAGCTCTGTTATCGACAGAATTCAACACTCCAACAACGACAGTAATCTTGCTACCATCACCTATAAAACTATTTAGTTATTTATGTCTCAGTAGTAACTACTTCTATTAAAAAACGAACCCGTGCAACAACCCTTGACTGGGCTCTGGGATCCTATCTGTGTAGTAATAACTGGTCATTCCTTTGCATGTTCTCTGGACCAGAATAAATTAAGTTAATTCATCATCATCATACAGAATAAAAAGAACTGAGTTATTTATTTATTTATTTATTTATTTATTTATTTATTTATTGTCATACCCTCAGAGACCTATGGTATTACAGTGTGGGGAAAAGGGGGAAAAAATTCAAAGCATACCGTGTGGTAGCATGCACTAGCAGCATCAAAGCAACATACATAAATGTATTTAACGTATACAAGAAGCTCGATCCCTACTCTGACAAGAAAGTTGTTAATTAGTAATCAATTAAAGTATGCTAACGTGAAACATATTAAAGAAGAATAAAATGCAAGCACACAAGCACAAGCATACGGCAGTGATCACAAGCAGCAATGCTAGTGATCAGTAACTTTAATACAGGCAGAATTATTTCACCAGTGCAAGAGATTCACAGTTTCGCCGCAGGGGCGAAGCAATCAATGCGATAGCAAGAAATTGGAATGTCACAGGAAGATTGTCGAGCAGCTCGATACTTGCAGCTTCCCGCTGAAGCACGAAGAAGGACGCTCGAAAAGGACGCGTAGTTATACACAGGGCAAGTGTAAACTATTAACTATCACGGTTGTTACGCCTTTGTGTTTGAGCAACGAGCGGCAAGTGTCGACAACGTAGAACCCGACGCTCTTAGATATTTTTTCTTTTGAAAGTGCGGCGCGCGAATGACCCCTCTGCGTCTCCTGCCACGCGGTGGCGTCTGATGCAAGGTATGCGCAGTCTTCTTCTTTTTTTTTTTTTTTTGCTCCACATCACGAGTGGGTACAGAAAGGGGCAGGCCCATTTTTCGTGCACGTCTGAAGGGCAGTTTTCAAATTTAAAGAAAATGTAGGAGCGTTGCATGACAAAAAAAAATTACACCATCTCCCACTAAAGGGAACCATGTGTAGATGCGAAGCAGCGGGCGCTAACGCTTACACTGGCGGCGGCGTTGACGCTGGCGCTCATCGCAGCGTTGCGCCGGAGAGAAACCTGTGGAGGCGCAAAGCACGCAGTGATGGACCGGTGTTTCCTACTGGAACATGCCAATCGCTGCTACTGGGCAATGAGAGACAGAAGACTCCGACTGGACACAGAGACCCGCAGTCTGCTTTTAGTTAACGCGCACGCTGCGAATTTTTATTGTTCAACAACGCACAGGAGAAATCTCCCACCGGCACCACCTTGGAGGTCAAGATCCAGTGCCATATATACGGGGTGGCCAGTGAACGGTTGTGCAGCGCGAGCAGTCGGTTTTTTCAACCAAGAAACTCGCTAGCAGACGCTGACTGCGTCGGCGTCGCGAGGCCAGAGAGGTGGGGAGCGTAAGAGAGGAGAGAGAGGGGGGGGACGCGCATGCGCAGTGGGAGTGTGGACGCTGCGGGCAGGGATGCCTAGAGGAGAGAGGGGGGGGAGCGTAGGAGAGGAGAGAGAGAGGGGGGGGGACGCGCATGCGCAGTGGGGAGTGTGGACGCCGCGGGGAGGGATGCCTAGAGGAGAGAGGGGGGGGAGTGCAGGAAGGGAGAGAGGAGGGGACGCGCATACGCAGTGAGGGTGTGGCCGCCGCGGGGAGGGATGCCTAGAGGAGGAAGAGGACTTTTTTTTATTTTTTAAAGGGTTTGCGCATGCGCAGTAACGGTGGTCACGCCGCACACCACCGGATTGAACCCCGCTCTAATGGCGAATTCCACTGGTAGAGCTGGAGCAAGTTTTCTTGCTCCGCGGCCGAGAATCTGCCTTCCACTGGTTGATTCGGAGCAAGTTGGCGTTTTCCACTGGCAGATTCGGAGCAAGCCACTCCACGACGGAGCGTTGCCGCGTGCTCCGTCTTGCCGAGGCGGATTTCGCCGGAACTGCGGCAACGCGTTGCCGTCATTTCCGGTACGGTCGGGCAACTCGGTTGTCTTCGGCGTTTTTTGAGGCGGTGTCTGGTCAGCCTGTGCACTTATTCACGTTGTTAAAATGGCGTCGTTTGATTCTGCTGGGCGAGCTGCGGCTGGTTTGCTTCTCGCTCTGAGCGACAGCGACAGCTCTACTTCTGCCAGCAGTAGCAGCAGCGATGACGAAGAACCGTACGTGCTGTGCGAAATCATGTTCAAGGAAATGTTTCCTGGCCCGCTGCGTGCACGGCCGAAGATCGTCGGCTACGTCGAGGAAGTTGTGCACGCGTACTCGTCGTCACAGGACGCGGACTGCGTGTAGCAGAAACGCCGATGCGCGTTCCCTGTAGCGCACAAGGACACCTCTTGCGTTCCTGCAGGACGCGGGCCGCGTTTGGAAGGTATGCCGATGAGCGTCCCTTGCAGGCCGCCTTGCCGGTTATAACAACGTGCATATCAAAGCAGCAGGACTTTCACGCCGACAGGTACACAAACGCTCAGGCGGGAAAATCCGCTTAGAACATGCCGCCTTTTTGCAAGCGCCGATTGCGGCTGTTGCCACGTGCACCTACATACCGGCCAGTTATGTGGTCAGCCGTCATGAATAATTATTTAATTACGTGCAGAACTTTATGATCAGTGTAAAGTACGTGGCACTTACCTCTGAACTCATTCGCACCATTCGTAAGCACGCCCAGCAGCAGCCGACGCACAGCCGGAGATATTTCCATGTGCTCGTCCATATCTCTCAGCGCGACACAAGAAAACGGTACCCCTGCTTTCCGCGACTGCGTGGTCGAAATGCGCGCTTTGTAGTGGCGTCAAAGTTGCCATGGAAACGTAGAGCGGAAAGGAGAATCGTTTCCGGAACCGGTTTAGTGACGTGTGCGCAAACAACTTCCGGAGCGACCTCACGCGGAGCATTCACGTGTTCCACTGGCAGAGTTGGCTTGGTGCAATCCGAGTGCTCGCTCGAGGATTTCGGCGGCCGCTCCGGATCTCCCAGTGGAATTCGCCTTTAGATGCTTCACATCTAAAATACGCTCGAGCTCCTCCGAGATCTGCATACCGCCAGCGGTTAGTGGAGTCTATAAATAGCTTGCCGTTATTATGCCGGCGCATGCATGGCTGCGTGGCTGAGCGGTCTAACGCAGCGCGCTGCGAAGCCAGAGGTCGCAGGCTTGAATCCCCGGTCGGGTGCCTTGGAATTTTTTCTTCTGATTTATTTTTCTTTGTGCCTTTATTATATATATATACATACATATACATATCCGGAGCATGAAGGCGGCGGCGGCGACAGACGGCGACGGCAAAAATCAGCCGAGAGTGTCCATATTTTTCTTTGCTACATACACAGTAACACGGTATTTTCTAATAATCTATGCGCCCTTCAAGTTTTTCGGTTTTACTATTCCTCGCGTGCGGCTGAACTACTGATTGCCGTTGATAAAAGCAGTGATTACGCACGCGTTCGTGTCATCGGGATATACCTGGTGACTGAGGGCACTGTCACTTTTCATACTGTTGGGAGTTCGCGAAAGTGCAAATTGTGGCACCGATCTGTCTGGTCTATATTTCACTTGCGGCGCGAGATTGATATGCAGCGTACAGCTCGTCTTCAATAAAGTTAGGTAGAACTTCTTCCTCGTCCGCGTTAGTTCCCAGTTCCACTCTGTGTCTACTGTCTACTCAAACTCACGCAGTAGCAAAATAGCCATCTCGCAAAGCCAACCTAATTTTTTTTCTTCCTTGTGAGACTTTGTTTCGTTGTTTTTCGCTGCTGAAGGTTGACCATCCGCAATCGAAGCAAACTAAACTAGGGGCGGAATAACGTATAACTTTTCCGTATTCCTCTCTGACTCTCCGTGACTGGACTAAATTGTTCTAGGCCCTTGCTCACGACGCTTTTGCGTCACGTGATGCAACAGCGGTAATGAAAACGCCGCCCCATCGGATAATGACTGCTTACGCATGATTATGTGAACTAGAAGAGATCAGCTTAATTCTGATAGCGCATCTTCCTCGCAATCCGTCCTTCGCCGTTGGTCAGAAATTTTCGGTTCGCGCTAAAATCACCTCCATGCCATGGGACGGTAAAAAAAAAATGGAAAACTGACGACGCCAAAATGACAACGATGCCCTATACAGCTAATTTATATTGCCAAGCATAACTTTCACACTCACGGACCAGCCAGACAGTGCCCCCTTTAAAACGGAATAGAAGATGGCTGCCTGCCGATTATTTTGCCTGAGGTCGCTAGTAGGTGCAGGCGAAAATGAATTTTATTTGCGTATAAGTATTGCTTCCTCGGATGTCATAACGCTGTCGAGCCGTTTTTGCGCATTACGGTATCGCTCCGCGAACTCCGCTGAAAGCGCATTTTCCTTTCTTTTTTCAACCTGCCGAAAGCTGCCGCCATGGCTTCAAGTCACGCCCCAATAAGCGTTAGGTGACGGTCAGCAGACTGCACGACTTTGCCTCAAAGCAAGCATGTCAATTTGCACTGAATCGCAATCTTTATTTCTGAGAGCTTAGCCCAACTGAACCTTCTCCGGTTCTACGCGATGATTGAGTCATGACAACCGGTGGATAATAAATCGTGTTAGAGTAAGCAATGCTATTCGTTTTACAAGGGAAAAAAAAAGGGGGGGGGGGGTGGGGGGGGATTCGTTCTGGTGAACGAAAAGCGTGTTCGACTCTTCAGAAAATGTCGATGGTTCTCCGATGTCTGCGTTGCATTGAAGCAAATTTTGACGTCAGGCAGAGCGGAATGAAAACAAGTCCACCCTTGTAAAGCCCATATACTTGTAGTGCCTCATTGAAATGAGCCGGCTGACCCATGGAATAACACGCTTAACAAAGAAATGTTTTGTGAATTCGGCCCCAGGTGTACCTGTACGTAGCTGTTATGCATTCTTCAAATAGGAATAAACAAAACACTACGCATGCACAACTCGGAAGCTCGGGAAGCTGCCGGCTGACAACAGGCCCACACACCACGGTCGCTCATCGAATATGAGATTGCGCTGCTGAGTTTTGTTGCTTGCAGTAGTGGCTGATTTTCGTTAAAGCAGGAAAACAAAAAAAGTATGAGCAGCTTCGGTTCATTCAGAATTGTTGATCAGAATTGTTGATTCAGAATTGTTGAACAAAGTAAAGCGCAAGTGACAAAACGGCTGTTCACTCGCAACGTCGGATACTCCCCAAGCAAGCAACAACCCTGCAGGCTCTAGTGTTACTTCCTCTGCAAAAATGTTTTCTAAAAAAAATATATTAATAATAAAATAAAAAATATATAAAAAAAAAGAAAGAAAGCCGGCAGATCCCACGCATTGTGGGAATCGATGTAATGCGAAGCAGCCAGCAAGGAGCAAATCATGCTGTACATAACATGCATGTCATGATTTACATGTTGTCCGCCACGGTGGTGTAGCGGCTACGGATTCCCGGCTTCTGAACCAAAGGTCGCGGGTTCGATCCCGGCCGCGTGTACTGTGTGATGTCTGTGCACGTTAAAGAACACCAGATGGTCGAAATTTTCCAGCGCCCTCAACTACGGCGTCAATCACAATCATATGATGGTTTTGGGACGTTAAACCTCAAATGTAGTTATTGTTATGATTTACATGTTAGAACCTGCCATTTATTTTGGTCATACAGTCAAGTCACGCAATACCGATTTTGGTTGTATATTGAAGCGGTACGAACCCTTGGATACAAGATGTAGAAGCACGAGAGCCGGGGCAGAAAAGAAGAGAGGGACGAAGTTAAAAAAGAATGCCCCCACCTCCCCCAAGGGAATCGTGAGGAAATACGACTGCATTTCGCGCGCGCTTCACTCCATTTATATATGGTAGTTGTGGTTCGAAGAAGGAAAAGGCGCCTAATTTCTGTAGCCTGGTCGGGAGCACGGCGCAGCGCCTGTTTTTTTTTGCTTTTTTTCTGTTTTTTTTTCTTCTTTTTTATTTTTTAAATTTTTTTCTTAATTTTTTTTGGTCTTTTTTTTATTTTTTGTTCTTTATTTTTTTTTCATATATAGCTCCGCCGAGCTCCCGCGATGCGAGCGCCCTCACGCACCAGAGCGCGCTCCTCCTCTCCACTCACTATAACACCTGCCGAGGCCACCGCGGACAACGCCAACGCCGGATGCCTGACATAGCCCGACTAAGAAATGCATTCGCATTTAAAACTGGGGATGCGTAAAGCACGCAGCGATGGAGCGGTGTTTCCTACTGGAACATGCCAATCGCTGCTAATGTGCAATGAGAGACAGAAGACTCCGACTGGACACAGAGACTCGCAGTCCGCTTTTAGTTAACGCGCACGCTGCGAATTTTTATTGTTCAACAACGCACAGGAGAAATCTCCCACCGGCACCACCTTGGAGGTCAAGATCCATTGCCATATATACGGGGTGGCAGTGAACGGTTGTGCAGCGCGAGCAGTCGGTTTTTTCAACCAAGAAACTCGCTAGCAGACGCTGCCTGTGTCGGCGTCGCGAGGCGAGAGGGAGAGGGGGGGGAGCGTAGGAGAGGAGAGAGAGATGGGGGCGCGCATGCGCAATGGGAGTGTGGACGCTGCGGGCAGAGATGCCTAGAGAAGAGAGGGGGGAGCGTAGGAGAGGAGAGGTGGGACGCGCATGCGCAGTGGGAGTGTGGACGGCGCGGGCAGGGATGCCTAGAGGAGAGAGGAGGGGAGGCGCATGCGCAGTGAGGGTGTGGTTGCCGCGGGGAGGGATGCCTAGAGGATAGAGAGGGAGAGAGGAGGTTTTTTATTTTTATTTTTATTGAAAGGGTTTGGGCATGCGCAGTAAGGGTGGTCACGCCGCACACCACCACCACCGGATTAAGCTTCGCCATATGATGCTTCACATCTAACACCTGCCGGCGCGCACACCTCCTCAACCTATCCTCCTCCTCCGCGGACAACGCCGCACAACGCCAACGCTGCACAACGCCGGATGCCTGGCATAGCCCGACTATGAAATGCAATCGCACTTAAAAAAGCAGATTAAGATGAACGCCAGTTCCATACTGAAGCTTTAATGCTGTTCCGTTCTTTCAAGTGGGAACACTACATTACTTTGGCGCAGCCGGCAATCGAAGCCAACATGTGGGTGACGTTCTTCCTTGACGAGACCTCCGCGGAGGAGATCATCTTTTCGAAGTACGAAGTTAAGATGAAGCAGCGGTGGGACTACCTCGTGAGCTCAACTCGGAAGAACTCGTGCACCTGATTGTGGAAAAGGCAGCCGTGGACACTACTGAGCTACGACGGAAAGGTTCGTTGAAAGTGAACTTGCGTCTGGAAACCTTCAAAGACCTAGTTCTTGAACCGATGCGTCGGAAAGACTCAGGATTGGAGTCTTCGTCGGAAGAGGTGAGCCTAGTTTTGAAAGCTCTTCAACTGCAACAGGAACGGATTGTTCAACAGAACCAAATAGTGACATCGCTTATAAGCTGCCTAAATCCTGAGAAACCGGTAACTAAATTTGTAGAACGTTATGCCTTCGACGGTGTGTCTTCAAGTCCAGAAAGTTGGCTTGAGTTCTACGAATATGCCGCTGGGAACAACAAATGGCACTCTGATGAGGATAAAATTACCAGCATGCGCGGTTACTTGAGAGGCGTTGCGCGAAAGTGGTATGAGGTACGCATTATGGAAGACCGTGACGACTTTTGGAGCCAGTGGAAGCAAAACTTTTTGACTACATTCCGAAGAAATCCAGTACAACGATGGAACGCTGCGCTCAATTTCAAAGCAGAGCAAAGCTCCCTTGTCGAGTATTTCTTTGAGAAACGCCGTCTTTTAAAGCTGGCTGAGCCTATGCTTCCTTCTTCGGCCGTAGTAGCCCTAATAATGCATGTATTACACACTGAAGTGCGGAAGCAAGTGCAAATACATTCACCCAGAACTCTAGATGGGCTCCTGGAGTGTCTTCAGAACATAACATCTGCTTCTGAAAAAAGCATAACCACTCACTCAAACAGCTTTTTCAGTCGTAGTAAAGCAGACTGGTTAAGCCGCGCTCAGCGAGAACCGAGCCACCTTGCAAGTAGCACGGCTAACTTTACTTGGCGCGTTCCAAGAGGCCGAGTGAATGACATCGACACTGACGCTCAGGAAGATTCGACGAGAAAAAAAACTAGTGAATGAGGATGATCAGTCCCACCCGATGACTCCAAGTGAGACTGTTTATTTAAATTGCTCTAGCCTACTTCACATACCCGTCAAAGTAGGAAACAAACATATGATGGCTCTGGTAGACAGCGGTGCTTCTGTGTCTATAATAAACGTTAAGCTGGTGGATGCAAGTCGCTTTCGCAGTGGAAGAGTCTTACGGGTACAAGGCTACGATGGAAAAGTGACGTAGCATGATCAGCGGGCATCTGTAAACGTCGAATTCCAGGGTCATAAAATAGAGAGTGAAGTGTTGGCGATAGAGGGTGTGACGTACGACTTTTTTGCTGTCAAGACCAGATATAAAGAAACTAAAGATCAACGTATACTGGGACGATGTGGTTCTAGTCGAAGGAGTGTTAAGGCACGAGAAAAATGAGAGTAGACAAGATAACCTACGAGTTGTCAAGTGCGCGGAGGATATCGTAACGGCCTACCCTGAGCTGGTGTGCATAGGAAGCTATCCTCAGGCGATGAAGTCTCACTAGGTTCCTTTCGAACTTGCTGACAAGACCATCATCCGAAAATCACCTTACAATATGTCAAGAGAGCGAAAGATGTGGCTAAAGAAGGAGCTGCAGGAGATGCTAGAAGCCAATATCATACGACCATCGTTATCACCCTTCGCTTCTCCCATAACGATCGCACCCAAGGAAGACGGAACCTTCAGATTGTGCACCGACTACAGGGTTCTTAATCGTCAGACGGAAGTCATACCATTTCCCATGCTGAAGATCGACACAATTATAGATGAGACAGGTGGTTGCCAACGTTTTCCCGCATCGATTTGTGCAAAGGTTTCTGGCCGATGCCATTAACCGAAGAAACAAAAATGTACACCGCTTTTATCACACCATTCGATCGTTGCGAGTACAACCGGCTTCCTTTCGGTTGGAAAAACTCGCCAGCGTGGTTCCAGAAGATCATGAACGACGTCCTAAAGCCATTCCTTGGTTTTTTTTTGCAATTTATACATAGACGACATTATAGTCTTCTCCAAAACAGAGGCTGAGCATCAGGACCATCTGTCTCAGGTGTTAAATGCATTGAGCTTGGCACATCTCAAGGTTAATTTTAAGAAAAGTGCATTCTTTCAACGGAACGTTGAGTTTCTTGGAAGTCTTCGATCGGAACACCAAAAGCACGAAGCAAGAGTCCGTCGAGAAGATCTCGCAGTTGAAGAAACCATGTGACGTCGACTCCCTGCGTGTGTTCTTGGGATTGGCAGGACATTTTCGAACTTTCATAAAGGACTTTGCTGTCAAAACTAGATGCCTCACGCGCTTAACGCAGAAAGGAGTTCCCTTTGAATGGAATGATGAATGTGAGAGAGCCTACCGTGACTTGGTGCGCAGAATTTCTGCTGACCCTGTTCTACGCATACCAGACTTCACTTTACCATTTGAATTGAACACGGACGCCTCACATGATGGGACCGGTGCAGTGCTGTATCAAAAATGTATTGAATCATCCGGCCGAGAAAAGCGACACGTAGTAGGTTACCACAGTTACACCTTCAAGGCATGTGAAATTAACTACACTACTACTGAAAAAGAAGCACTGGCTGTTCTGAAGGCCGTTAAGTACTTCCGTACGTATCTGGAAGGTACGAAGTTCACTTTGTTCACCGATCACCAGGCCCTCACTCATCTGTTTAATATGACCCAAACCAAAGGACGTATCGCCAGATGGGTGAATTACTTGCAGCAATTTGACTTTACCATCTCGCACCGACCAGGACCGCTTTTAACCGATGCAGATGCCCTGTCAAGGTTGATGGTACAAAACAACGCGGAAGAGTTCAAAGAAATCAATGAAGTGAAGCTTTGGGAAGGCTCCGAACAACTGGTTTTTACTGAAGGTCGTTATCAAGTCCCACCAACACTTTTGCCAGAGTGCTTTATTTGTACCACAATAGCCCAGAATATGGAGGACACGACGGATTTTGGCGAACCTACAACAGGTTGGTCAAGAGATTTAAGTGGCCTCACATGAAGAAAGACGTCAGTCAGTACGTTCGTTCATGCCACGTGTGTCAAGTACACAAAGTCAAGTATAAACAGCCTACGGACACCATGATACTACCTTGCCACTCAAACGTGCCTTTTGAAGTAGTACACCTGGATTTCGCCGAGCTAAATAAGAAACGGGAAGGAGTCAGAAAAACGCAAGCTTTTCTTCTGGCCATAGATTAATGCACAAGGATGGTCGGGGCACGAGCAGGAAAAGAAGATGCAAATAGCGTTATAACCCTTATCGAAAGAGACATGTTTAGGACTACGCGGACAATCGTATGTGATAACGGCCCCGCGTTCAAGAGTGAAAAGCTAGCAAGATGGGCACAAGATCACAATTATATTAATCAAGTGCTGTGCGCCGTACCATCCCGCGGCGAATGGGCTTGCAGAACGTGCCATACGGGACGTGAAACAGTACATTCAAGATGTACGATAGTTTTCCTGGTGGATGGAAATGCTCTCTAGAAGCAGCCGTAAAGCATCATAATCGATCCTACACAAGTGGCTTGGGGTGCAGTCCACAGTACGCTTCTTCAGGAGAAACCCCTATTCTGCAGGCAGACCGTGAGTTGGGACTCTTGGAAAATCTCAAGATCATCGAGGAGAGGCAACAAACATCACAGGTGGAGAGGTACCGAACACGAATGAAAAAGAATTTTGACAAGAGACATCGGTCAGACATGCCAGACATTCAAGTCACCGACCTCGTGCTAGTGAGGAAAGGAATAAGATATACCAGTGCCAAATTTCATGGTCCTTACTCTGTGACAAAGACAGCCACCCAGAACGGAATTTTGAAGACTGTCTGGTACACTGGTGAACGTGGATCAGTTGGAATGTGCTTCAATTGGAAATGTCTTCAAGTATTACCCCAGTGGTGGTAATTAAAAGAAACCGGGAAGGGTGAAGCGGTACGAACCTTTGGATAGAAGATGAAGAAGCACGAGAGCCGGGGCAGAAAAGAAGAGAGGGATGAAGTTAAAAATAAAGCAGATTAAGATGGACGCCAGTTCCAATACTGAAGCTTTAATGCTGTTCCGTTCTTTCAAGTAGGAACACTACATATATCAAGCTAGCGAAACCGCCGCGAGCGCACCATGAGCATGACATGTAAATCACGTTTACATGACAGGCATGTCGTGATTTTCATGCTACCACCTGCCATTTATGTTCATCATGCAGTCACGTCGCGCAATACCAATTTTGGTGTATACAAAGCTTGCGAAACGGCCGCGAGCGCGCCATGAGTGTGGCATGCAAGTCATGCTGTACATGACATGTCATGATATCTAACCACTTCATCAATTGTTGTCATACAGTCACGTCATGCAATACCGAACTTTGTATATCAAGCTAGTGAAACGGCTTTGAGGGCACCATGAGTGTGGCATGTAAATCATGTTGTACATGACATGGATTTCATCATTTTCATTTTACGATCTGTCAATTTATGTTTCGTGATACAGACACATCACGCAATACCAAATTTAGTGTACAGCAAGCTAGTAAACTGGCCTTGTGCGTGCCATGAGTGTGGCATGCAAGTCATGTTGCTCATGACTTCTCATGATTTCCATATTACCACTTGTCATTTATGTTCGTCATACAGTCACGTCACGCAATACCAAACTTGGTGTATATCAAGCTAGCGAAACGGCCTTCAGCGCACCATGAGCGTGGCAAGTAAATCATGTTGTACATGACATGCGCGTCATGATTTTCATATTACCACCTGTCATTTATATTGGTCACGCGGAAATGTCTCACCATATCAATTTTTGGATATATGAAGTTAAGGAAACGGCCGCAGGAGCACCATGGCGATGGCGTGTAAATGATACCGTTCATAACAAGTTAGTCATCATTTTCATATGTCCAGTCATTCATGTTCGTCACACTCTCATGTTATGTTATACCAATTTTAGTATAAATCCCATGAACGATAAGGTCTGGAGAGCACGAAGTCGTAGGCGGCTAGATAGATAGATAGATAGATAGATAGATAGATAGATAGATAGATAGATAGATAGATAGATAGATAGATAGATAGATAGATAGATAGATAGATCCGCCTCGGTGGATCAGTGGCTAGGGTGCTCGTCTGCTGACCCGAAGGTCGCGGGTTCAATCCCGGCCGCGGCGGTCTCATTTCAATGGAGGCGAAATGCTAGAGGCCCGTGTACTGTACGATGTCAGTGCACGTTAAAGAACACCAGATGGTCGAAATTTCCGGAGTCCTCCACTACGGCGTCTCTCATAATCATATCGTGGTTTTGGGACGTAAAACCCCACATATTTTATTAGATAGATAGATAGATAGATAGATAGATAGATAGATAGATAGATAGATAGATAGATAGATAGATAGATAGATAGATAGATAGATAGATACGCTCAATGTCACCGAAGTGACTTTGAGCGTATCTATCTGTTTTAAAATCAATAGCAATAATGCAACCTAATACACCATCCCCACACTACGCAAATGAATTAGGAAATGCATACGCACATGAAATGGAGCCTGTTGACGAGAAGCGGTTGCAAGCACGTTCAAATCATTCGTTGGAATAAACGCTTTCTATGGAAGTCCTGCCTTCATACGGACGTCGATGGGTTTCATGCACAAATAGGGGCGCGAGCTACTTCAAAAACAAACAAGCTTCCAAATATTCACAGATGAATACAAAGCAGGTATGTTTTTACATATTCGCAAATCTTTTCGGCAGACACAACGCACCCAAGGGTTTGCACACTTGTGTCTCTGCAGTGATATAGCGGCTCCGTTTCAGCGCTCCCTCCTATTGTCCAAATACAACGTCTGCTAATTAAAACATCCAATCTACCAAATGGGTCCGAGCAGACTGCGATAATTGGTGCGGAAGGGCCGAGGGATTGCAATTACCCGTGGAATCTGTGTTAAGAAATCGGAGCGGCAGTGCAGCGAGCGAAGGCAACAGTTGCAGCAAATCAGTTCAGGAATAAAAGGCGGCCACATATATCTTTCATTGCGCTCTCATTTATGGCACGATTTTCTTTTTATTCAGCCGGAAAAAAAAAACCCAAGAAAGCGCTTATTCAAGAGGAGATAGTTTTCTACACGTGAAAAAACAAATCAAAGCTAGGTCCACCCATTCTGGCACCACATCCTGTCTTCTCTCGTTCTTTAAAGGGACACTAAAGAGCAAAACGATTTTTCGCGTATTAGTAAAGTACAATTTCACAATCCCGAAAACACCACTCTTACCGCGACACGACGCTTGGTAAGCGTGGAAAGTGGAAAAGCACGTCAGTAATGCAAGGCACGTGGAGCACATTTTTAAGCACTGCAGGTATGGGGGGCATATTGAAATGTTTCTGGGGTTTGTGGAGTGAACTTGTGCCCCTCGTGGTGCGGTATAGGGCAAATGGTGCTTGGCAAACACTTCTCGAGAGAATCTCGATCATGAGAGAGAAAACATTTGAGGGACAGAGCTTAAGATATGATGCCGGTCTTTATTCAAAGCAGAGCTGTGTTGTTCATGGTTTCGTATAACGCTGACGACCTCTTGGAGTGTTTCATGCGTGAGGCGTTTGAAGTCGCTAAAGACATCTTCTGCAGCAGAATGTGCGATTCTGTGCTCTACAGTCAGCTTAAAAAATAATAAACACATATTCTTTTGCATGTTTGCAACAAAATCGGAAGCAGAAAGTTTTCTGTTTGGGTGAGGGAGGCTCTCGGTTGGGTCGCGCGCATCCCCGCTCGTACCATCCGCCAGATGACACGTCGTGGAGGACATCCGAAGCGTCGGTGCCTTGGGCGTCTTCTGAATCGAACGGCTGCACTGTCGCGGTATCACCACTCTTCAGATTGCCATGGCCACACTCGGCACTGCGCGGGCCATGTTTCGCGTCAGTGAAATCGATGTAGCTTCTGTGGCAACGGTACACATGCTTTTTTAGAGAGTCTACAAGGCTGTACGTTTTCGGGCACCCTTGAAGGCCGCACGCGATGCGAAAGTTGCGTTCCCAGCCATGCGCATCGCGAATATGCGTCAGAATCAGCATATACTTGGTTGAAAAGAAAGCGCACTTCGAACAACGATGAAGCAACGGCACGCAGCTAGCTGGGCTGGCCATTGTGAACAAGTTGCAGTTGAGTGCCATTCAAGCGCCTCAGTTTCCACAAATGTTCATATATAGTCTTAACAACCAAAACTTTCCGACATGGGCCAAAGCGCCATCCTCTTCAATATACAGGTCACTCATTTACTCGCAGTGCACTGAATGTTCACCAATGCACCAGCCAGAGAAAGGTAAAGTACACACTACAACCAGAGAACATCTACTAAAACCGTAACCGCAGACCATGATACCACGGATACCACGCCATCAGGTGGTGGTGATGGTTTCTTTATTGCACCCAAAAAGAGGGGACCAGTTCGAAGACTGGTTGCGCTAACTTAAAGGAGGTCGGCGGGGATCCGTTGGTATACCGCAGCCTCCACCGCGCAACTCGATGAGCCCGTTTCTTGATGGTACGCCTGATTGGCCATGAAGCCGTGTTTAACAAATTAGACATCCGGCGTACCCATAGCGAAACCAAAACGGTCACATACGATGCTGCGGCTGCAAATTCTAAAATTCTAAAATACTGACATCCTTTTGTTGCTTTCGTTGCCAGCATATATAGCAACAAGCATTTTTATAGCAAACAATTGTTTGCAAGTCATCTGGGAGGAAAACTATGTGCCTTTAGTGCTGCCGTAACTGCTGCTGTATTTACATAACGCGGCCTGGCTTGTTCAGCAAGTAAGCCACCCGATTTTCCGAAGAAAAACGCGCGAAGCTTGCAAAGATTTCACGCCGCGTCGAAAAGGCTGCGGATGCCGTCTCGCTTGCATCATCGCTGCCATGACTGTCACCTGTTTGGTTCATCGTGGGCGGTCGAGCTATGTGCTCACCGTCGCCTGCGGCCACAAAATGGAAGATCTCAAGGCTGCAATGGCAGCGCACTCGTCGCTGCATTCTGTGGACACCAACGCTATCCTGCAGGTGAGTGTCGATTTTTCTTTACAACGAGGATATACGTATACTAATAATAATTGTAGGGGTTTTACGTCGCAAAACCCCGATGTGATTACGAGAGACAGCCTTGATAGCGATGTGATAGTTGCGCCAAACTGCCGCAAGAGGTGAAGCTTGCTACATTTCCTACATTTCAGCAAAAATCTGATAATTAGCGCCAAGCGTGCACCAAAACGTCATTTTTGCTGTCTTTATAAAAAAAGATTGCAGGGGCTCGAGGTATATACTTATATGTTACCGCTGTAATTTTTAGTGGTCATTGGGGCAGACAGGCGAGAGCTGTGTAAAGAAAAAAGATATCGAAAGGACAACGTTCCCCATCAGAAATTGTTCTATTAAGCTAATTGTAATGAGCAAGTATAATCGCAGTTGCCGCCTAGCTCTTGAGTGAGCTGACAATATTGTTCATGCCTAACCGCCATTCGCGCTTCAACTTTCCCTGTTGCGACCGGTCTTTCTCTGGCCGCAAAGGCATGCTCACAATGTCCTTGTATCAGCGTAAAAGTGTGTGCCTTACCGAAAACTTTTGCTTAGTGCAGATAGATGGCGGTATACAAAACTCATGCAAGGCTGGGAAGTTGCACAAGAGCTTGATGTACTGATCCAGACAGTGACGCCTGGCAGGGCGCGGAAGCTGAAGCTCCATGTATTGTGGCAGGAATGCAGTATGAATAATTATCTTGGTGAAAATAAGAAGGTTATGTACGCAACTATACACATGTGTCGATTGAATTCAGCCATTAATTCTGAGTGTTGAGTTTTCTGGCTGTGAGGGCAGAGGGAAGACCCCGCCAAACAGTACACCCTATATTGTAAAATTACATCGTAAAGTCCAGTAAAAATACTTACTGAATTTTGTTCAGTCAGGGAATATCTAACAATCGGTGAAATAACAAGTTTTAGAGAGGCGCCAGTCTTTTATATGAAGATGGATTGTATTAATTACTGCAAGCAGTACGTGTACGTACTTGAAATGTTTGATTTATGTTGCGTTATTTTAAAAAAAAGTATTCTAGTGCCATTTGTGCTGACTTCCAAAAGGTTTCATGCAGAGCCCTTCAGTTTTAATACCCTGAAACGATCAGGATTTATCAACATTTCCAGCCGCTGTACTGGCCTGTAGGATTTTGCTGGGAAAACAGGCTGACACACTGTCCCGGTATATCAGTGCTGCTTCGTTGACTTCTGTTAAGGTTCAAGTTGAAGAACCAGTCTAAATAAAATGCGAAGTATTTCATTCTCGCACATTACGTTGAGCGGCATTGGATTTCAGACACAGTAGGCCAATTTTTTTTATTAAACCCTCTATTTGATTCACCATCAATGAACTAAATACCTAATGAGTCTGGCCATAAAGTGCGACAGCATATACTTCACCACGCCACTAAAACGCCTGGGGCATTTGGGTTGCACAGAAAGCACATACGTCATCCCAGTAGTTATTTGCGGCAGTAAAATGATTATGCGTGGAAAATCTACACAGCTTGAAGCATCAGGGAAAGCCACAGTGAATAACAAATGAGAAGTGTGCCGTGAGGAAATGTCGTTTGGCCTGATGTCACGGACATATAGAAATTTAAGGCTGTCCGCATTAAAGCGAAAATCAGTTAGTTAATTTTACCTTTTGGGATATTAAATGTAAATATACATTTCTGTGTGCATATTTATTTTTTTAAACGTTGTGACAGTACTCCAGCTTACCTACTATGAAAGTTGTGTTTGTAAATCAGTGACAGGCTACTGCTCCAAAAGGCAGATTTGCTGCTCCAGAAGCTACGTAAAAGTAGGTTTCGTTGATCACACCGCTGCGTTAAGGAGAGCCCCGGAAATGTTCGACCACGGGGAAATGTTTAACGCGCACTTACATCTAAGCACGAGGTCATACGTGTCTCAGTCCTTATGCACAAATATACTTTCCTTACTTACATTCACCGACATTCGTGTCTGTTTCTGTATAAAACAAGGTCGGGGTTTATTCATCGATTCAACACTATACTCCGATAATGATCCAGGCGGATTGTTGCCCAGAGAAAACAACCCGTGGTTCGTGTTTTGACAGTGCCATAATCCCATGTGGATACATCGGTGCATGCGAAATTTTTGCACTGTAGCTAAGTGGAAATGTTTTGTTACATCATGTGTATGTTCATTTCTGACACCATTCTGTCGTGCAGCTGAGCTAATTATTTATTTAATAGAGCAGATTTGGCCCGTTAATTAATTAGTGAAGGCAGCACAACTTTCTCCCTTGACCATCTCTTTTTTTTAGGCGCGTACCTGCGCTGCATCTTTTCTTGCGCTGTTATTCGAGCGTGTTTTTCCAGGCGAGAGATCTGTAGCAGGGTTGCCGTTGGGTGGACTTGAAAAGGAGCCAGAACTCAAGCCAAAAGTAGCCAAAGTAGCCATGCCATTTAATATTATCGCCAAATTTGTAGCCAAATGGAACAGAAGTGGTATTATGAGGAGATTCTGTAGTATTGATCAATAAATAATACCATTTTGAATAAGTAAGACCACAGAAAGCAAGCGGTAAGTCGGAAATAAATTAAATGAACGAATTTCGATAAATTCATTACGCGTGCATATATTTTATGTAGAAAATGTGAGTTCTTGCCAGACGCAAAGTTATATTAGAATATTCCAGCCAGCAATTCAGTAGGAACATGTAAGTTGAAACAAATTTTCGTTGAAGCTGCAGACCAAATTCTGGTTGTAAATGAACAGGCCAGCTAAATTTTGTTACAGATGTCTGTTTTCCTAAGTTTACACGAGATCACGCACTGCGCTTCAAAATTATTCGCAGAACTTGAGCGTAGCGTCAAAATATATGGCGGGAAGCTTGAGCGCCGAGCCGGCCACGCGTTCGTCACCATGCACGCAACTTCGCCACTACGTATTTGGAGACGCGCTAAGCGTCGCGTAAGGGTTCCTCGATGCGCACCAGCCTATGAATACTGGTGGGTGGAGGACGACCATACGCATCCGCTGAAGCGAGAGAAAAGCTTAAAAACATGGCATTTCGTCTGCAAAAATGCGAAGAAAAAATGGCTACTGAATGCGCCAAATCAGCACCTTAAAAGTAGCCAGAAAATAGCCATGGCGCCAACTGCGAATTTTTGTCGCCAGACGGGGTCAAAAAGTAGCCAATTTGGCGCAAAGTAGCCACCAACGGCAACCCTGGTGTGTAGCTGCGTAGTAACGTTTTCGCTCATTTTTTAACTCTTTAGCGCCTGTAGAAAAAAAAGAAAGAAGGGAAAAAGTCCCTGTCACACTGTTGCTTTGGCGTAATAATACATCTTGCCTACAAAGGTGAGGACCTGGTGTCTGTAAGGGACTTTCATGTATTCTGCCTTAATCACCAGCTCGTAAAATTTCGGGATATGGCGGCCAGTGGGCATTCACCGAAAAATCCCATTGATCTATGAGAATTGTTACAGCAATCTTGCGCTAATGAAAATCATGAATAATTCAAATTCATATTTCTGTGTTCCTCTAGAGGTGTGGGTATAAACCATACGAGACCGTAAATTGTCACATGCATCTACTGAAGTAGAGAGCGGCTTATACGGAAATCACATGTTGCAATCTACCAGTGAGCCTGCACGAAAATCGAGCATCTTGCTCTTCGTAAGTTACGTGCACAGGAACAGGCGTGTAGCATTACTATGTATGAAGTCAGAGATGCCCTTGGATCCAGTAATTTTATGTAAATATAAGACAGGTTGCATGAAACCAAATATTTTAACGGAATAAATAATAATGTGTTATTCAGTTCCTTCAGATTTTGGAATGTGGTATAGGAATGTCAATTTCCTTCAAGCGGCCTTTCAGGTGCATAACAAGACATTCAACACTTTTGTCAACATCGACGAAAACACCACACTTGACTACACTTGTGCCATTCGTGTTCTCGATGTTTGAATCCTCGCTGATGGGAATGCAGTGGACGTGGACGTATGCCTGTAAGTCTGAAAATATGATTTCAATGTTGTGATGTATAGTAGTGCTAGTTATTTAGCAAAGTCACAAAACTTTATTCAATGTTAAGCCGCCGTCCGCAAAAGAAAGGTCCACGGGCCGCATGCGGCCCGCGTGCCGCCTGTTTGAGACCCCTGCCGTACAGAGTTCTACGCCGTCTCACTAACGTATCCCATGAGGTCGTTGCTGATGGTTCGCTTCGCTCCCGACGCCGTCACCATCTGCCTGAGACCGTGCGCGTGGTGCGCATGAAGCGGTATCTTTCAGAGTGGCGTGGACATCGACTAGCTAACTGCACATCGACTGCTACTCGGTGAGCATCGAGACGATGCTAGCTCTGGAAGGAGGGCAATGCCGCGTCCCTATTGATGATGATGATGATGATGACCTTGTATGGATTGGCGCTCACCCACAAAGGGGGATGGGCCAAGAACCGGGCGGCAGGAGGCTTAAAATAATGGTCTGAAACTAAACCAATCTGGAATTTTTTTTTTAAAGTAGACATCTAATAAATGAAAATGCTTAATGAGCAAGCGGTCAGACTATCGGAGTTTTCTGACAGAAATATATTTGTGCGCAGCTGTGCGTTGGCGCCGAGAAAGACGACGACCGATCCGCTCGAGAGGCGCAGCACGATAAAAAAAAAGAAGAGCGCGTTTTTGCCCACTCCACCTTTGGTGTCTCTGGGAGACCGACGTGCTTATGTTTCTTGCGACAAAGCCCCCCTGCACTTTGTGACCTGCGACAATATCAATGCATTGGTGCGTCAGACACCATATTTTTCTTTCTTTTAGACACAAGGGTTTTGGTACGGTTCCGTGGAATTATGCCACTCGCGTTTGTCTTTCTGGCTTCATCTAATCGGCCCGCTACACGTTTAACAACTTTCTTCCACAGGTTGCGCCGGAATGTCTCGGAACGTTCCCGATTATTTTCTTTGAGAATCTTCCGGGAAAGATAGCGCGCACAACGCGAACTATTAGCGTTTATTCCGGTAAGAACGCTGCCCAACCATAACGGCGGGATCTTCGATGCCACGTGCATAAAGAGCGACCCGTCTTACCGCTGATCAGATTACCGAACGACCGATGCTTGTGCTAGCCGCTCAGGGTTGCCATTGGTGGCTACTTTGCGCAAAATTGGCTTCTTTTCGGCCCCCGTCTGGCGACAAAAACTTGAAGTTGGCGCCATGGCTATTTTCTGGCTACTTTTAAAGTGCTGATTTGGCGCATTAAATGGTCACTTTTTATTATTTTTGCAGAAAAAATACATTGTTTTTAAGCGTTTCTCTCGCTCCAGCCGATGCGTAGGTCGTCCTCCACCCACCAGGCTCGTGCGCATCGAGGCCCCCTTACGCGACGCTTAGCGCGTCTCCAAATACGGAGTGGCGAAGTTGCGTGCAAGGTGATGAACGCGTGGTCAACCCGGTGCTCAAGCTTCGCGCCGTCCATTGTGATGCTACACGCAAGTTTTTACAAACAATTTTGAAGCGCAGTGCGTGTTCTCGTGTAAACTTGGGAAAACAGACATCTGCAACAAAATTTAGCTGGCCTGTTCATCTACAACCAGAATTTGGTCTGCAGCTTCAACGAAAATCTGTTTCGACTAATATGTTCCTACTGACTTGCTGGCTGGAATATTCTAACATAACTTTGTGTCTGACGGGCACTCATATTTTCTACATAAAGTATATACACGCGTAAGGAATTTATCATAATTCGTTCAGTTAAGTTATTTCCAACTTATCGGTGACTTTCTATGGTCTTACTCATTCAATATGCTATTATTTATTGATCAATACTAAAGCATCTGCTCATAATACCACTTATGTTCCATGTGGCTACAAATTTGGCGATAATATTAAATTACATGGTTACTTTGGCTACTTTTGGCTTGAGTTCTGGCTCCTTTTCAAGTCCACCCAACGGCAATCCTGTAGCCGCTTTCGCTGCACTTTGAGTCTTGCTTCGTTTATTGGGCAGAATTTCGCCCAATAAAACGTTTCATTCTCACCGGCTGTGTTTCGCTTTCTTCACCTTCACAACCACGTGACAGTCAGTCTACGGTATAATGATATTGTCACGTGGTCATAAATTGACGAAGGTAGAAGACGGCGCGTTTAAGGCGAAGCTCTTTATTTGGGCTAACCTGTGCCTGTGAAACGAAAATTCAAACTACAGCAATACACACTGTACACTGCTAGCGGTGGAACAGAGCGTCGGTTGTCGATAAATTGACAAGTGGTAAAGCACGCCGGCTTTTATACATGGGCTATCGAAGATGCCAGCGTTATAACTATTGGCTCCGTAAGCTCTAGACCAGGGGTCTCAAACGGGCCGCAGACACTAAGTGGAGTAGCGCAAGGGCCGGGGCAATGTGAAGCCGGGGGGGGGGGGGGGGGGGGGGGCGCTTGAACAAGATGACCGCTAACTTTGACATTTGAAATAGAGCTTTTCCCATATGTCATACATGGCTCATTTCGGGACGGTTTTCGGAGTCAGGATTCGAGAAACACCGATACCGATCTGCAGAATGGCTGAAATTGGCGCCGATTCTGAAATGTAGAGTTCTCAATCCACGGTAATGTTGCAACACATGGTGATTTAATGAATTGCCTCACGAAAAGAATGCTTGAGAGCGCTCATGTCTGTGTCACTCATGACCGTACTTATTAAGAAAATAAAGAAAAGAAATAGGGAAAAAAAGACCGTCATGCGCAGGTAGCGGGCCGCACTCTAAAGGCTCGCGGGCCGCGTGTTTGAGACCCCTGCTCTAGACTATTCTCGCATCGCGCGCAACCTTAACGGAATGGTCTCAAACAATCGCGAAGTTTCTGAAACATTGCGGCGTGGTCTGTGCCGAACGTTTCAAATGGACTTTGCGGCTGAAATCCGAATGCATAAAAATAACACGCGTATCGCTATTATGCTGGCCTTCGTACCAATAATCTCGTGAGGACCGACAAATTACATTATTATGCTTTGTAATGGTGGAACAAGAACATCTGGTTCAAACTTTGTGCACTTGTGAAGCATGTGGGCCTGCACGCCTGCACAGCCGTAATCTTAATTGGTTCTTTCGCTTCAGGAACTGAGATATCGTGTCACGTTCGGAAAGAATTCGGAGACGCATACTTCTTGGCATATATTTAATTTTTTTTGTCGGTGTAGAACAACCGCTACTTCTCCGATGAGAGTGTGACACAAAAGCTTCTCCTAGTGCCTCAGAGCCCGGCTACTTGCTGACACTTAGAGTGCCTATCGCAACCAAATTCAGGAAACACTTATTGCGCTCACCGATTTAGTTGTATGATGTTGGTACCAGTGGCTGAAAGTCAGTTTTAGTGCCTTCAATATTGTACGTGTTGATCTACAGGAAATGTTCATGATATAAGCTCAATAATTATAAGAATAGTAGGCCGTGTATCATTCTAACATCCTTAGAGACTTGGAAAACCACACGATTATCCTCATGGCTAATTGCTACCTGGTTGGCGTCTGGTCGAGCCACAGACGTTCTGCCCGCGCTATTATTGCCGTACCCGTCAGACACAGTGCAACTTACGGACAATGGGACGCTCTTTTGTTGACGTCTGCGCTGTTAACGACGACGTGCCATCTGGCGTCAATACAGCTCCGAGGACTAGAGAACGAGTGTACGGCAGCCGGCAGGACGCCCACGCACGTTGTTTGAGAAACGTACTGCCTTCCGAAGAGAAGGGCCAACGGCGTATTGCCGAAACTAGAGCTCTCAGCTCAACCGCGTGGCGTTAAGGCGTACTAATGCAAGGGTTGCAAAAGAAAGCGCCATTTTATTTCCATCCAAGAACCACTTTTCTTAGCTTCAAGATACGAGAACCCAAACAATTCGCAACAGACTGTTGCTGGGACATCCTGATGCTTGGCGTCTTGTCTTCTGGTGCAGAATGCGCCTGGCCTAAGGAAAGTAGGTCACCTCCCACGAATTCCCGAGCACCGTGGAAGAAATTGCCACTGGCTCCACGAAATGTCGTTCAGGCTAAAGCCATGCCGAAGGGGAAAACCGATGAAAAAAAAAAACATTTATATACAAGTTTCGCTGTCGATGTCTAGACCTGAAAATGATTCATATGTTTATGCCTGAAAATGATTCAGATGTGGGCGAAAAAGCTCCATGCGCACAGTTCTTCTCAAATTCGACTGCAACGCCGACACCAAAAGCATTGCCTTCAAGTTGTGCTGTGTCTGCGTGGGTAGATTAGGCGAAGACAACGAGGTCCAGCCAGCCAAGCGAATGGGAAATGTATCTGTTCTCCCATTAGAACACACACACACACACACACACACACACACACACACACACACACACACACACACACACACACACACACACACACACACACACACACACACACACACACACACACACACACACACACACACACACACACACACACACACACACACACACACACACATACTCAGCAGCCACCTAGATCATACATAGCCACTCGAACATCCGCGGTTGACGTAATTGCTCCAACTACGTCAGTGCTCTAGCGCAGAAAGAGAACGACTGTTTGTCAGTCATATGTCAAGCCGTCAACAAAGTATACGGAACTCGCGAGCGCGTGGCGAAATCGTCGTTCTGCGCCGTTTTGTGGGAAGCCATCTGCTATCGATAGAACAGACCCGGTCAAGCCTTTGCCAGAGCAGTGCTCTCAACAGCATACGACTCACCGCTGGCCGGCGCCGACGGCGAATTTGCCACGCGATAGCGTGGTTTGTGTTACTTTGTTGCCGACTGTATGTCCATGCACGTACACTGGAGAGTGCGTGTCATGACATTTCGGTGGAGATTATGTCACCATAATATGCAGTTCCCCTCATGGTGGCCTGCGGGTGCTTTCGTAGGGAGTATTTATTTTCACTAATGCCGGGCATGACGGCGGAAACGATCCCAGGAAGCGGGCGCATGAAGGAATGACGCCGGATAAGGAGCTCGTATGCTAAGCAAGTTGCATCAACGTAACGGTAAAACTCCGCTCGAGGTACCAACAGCACGAATTATTGTTGGCAGTATTTAGCGGGGGCCAGACCTGTAACACTTTTTCCGCGTAGTTGGAAGACACTGCCGATTGGTAGCGAACACTTCTGAGAACACACGAGCCAAACATAATAGCGCAACACACGGGTTTTGAAAACTAATTTTGCAAGGTCAGCAGAAAATCCCTTCCCTCTTCTTCCATGATGCCATGCACCCAAATGACCGCGCCATATAACCAAAATTTACGGCCAATTCGTTTATTTGAGCGTCGCGTGCTGCATAGTTACCGAGGCCACCACGTGCCCGCGAGGGCGTTCACGGTCACCCGTGCAAGTAAGCTACGCGTACGAAAAAATAAAAACAGGAAAATGGGCTCAAGGTCATGACGCGCTCGTGACGTAACTTTTTTCCCCCCACGCCTTCTCTCCCTGCTTAGCTTCGAGCGCGCTCGTGAGGACGAGAGAAGAGAGAAAGCAATTACAGCGTGCGACAAATATATAACGCGGTTCGTACTTGATGGATTCTAAAAAATTTTTGCGGCGGTTATTTCGTGAGGCAGTAAACACCTTGAATGAAGCCATTCGATGGTTACTTGAAAAACTGTTGCAGGGCAACTTCAAATGACCCCTAAAAAGTTTCAAAGCA
>JALIZH010018519.1:0-29118 GCA_030522465.1 Rhipicephalus appendiculatus
CATAGAGCAGTGCTGACAAGGGGACTTCAATGTGCCGCTGACTCATCGTGACAGGACATTATCAAGGCTAAACCTTTCGTAACCAAACGGGTGGTATAACCTAGATCTACAGAATATTCCGTATTGATCACTAGCTCTTCATACTTGGGCGAAACCTTCAAGGCAATGGCCACAGTGGTCTTGCGTTACGCGATGAAAGAAAAAATGACGAAAATGCCTTACGCACAACGACTGCTTATACATGACTTGGTCTACCATAATGGACGCTTTCCCCCACTGCTGAGAAATCATTGCTAGGTCATAAAATCGCCTGTCCGTCGCACGACCTTAGATAACCGTGAGAACTCGTGACATCAAAATGACGCGTGGGCAATAAACAGCTCGTTTATATGCTGAAAAAAAAACATCACTTTTACAGAACAGCCGGACAGTGCCGGAGTCCAAGCGGAATATAAAATGACACACTGCCAATCATTTTGTTTGTGTTAATGTGACAACAGGCAGCGCTATAAATTTTCCCAGGAAGAAATTCGATGTCCAGTAAACAGGAAGAAAGTTTGACAGTGCACTTCAGCAAACGCGTATGGTTCTGAATCGTGCTTGCGCTGGCGTTGACGTGCACTAAACGTCAATCAGAATGGTAGAGAGAGATGGCGGAACACTTTTACTTATGACCCAAATTTAGAGAGGTACCTCAGGCTGCCGTTGTGATTGCGAGCGAACACAGATTAGGGGAAATCATTCCCCACTTTCTACTGACGAATCCTAAAAGAAAAATGCGGTGAAGTGTATTTATTCACAGAAAGAAACAAGAACGCCAAGCCTGCGCGGAAAGCGCAGCACAGTCACAGCGAAAGCTTGAAGAGCGCCATTTCTAGAACCCGTTGCAAACTTTCTTGGGGCTACTAATACAAGCACGCTTGCAAGGTACCCACTACTCCATTTATTACAGCGCAAGCTGTTATGAGATCACAACAAGGGTCGTTTTTGCGTCGTAGTTGTCCGCCGTCGCCGCCGCCGCCGCCGGTGTCCGTAACCAATATCGCACGAAATAAGAAAAAGACTAAATAAATAAAAAAACACCTTGACAGAATGGGAATCGAACCCGGGTCCTCTGCGTGGCAGCCGAGCACTCTACCACTGAGCTACTCCGCTGCTTGAAACTGCGGTGCATACTGACTCTACGCAGGCTTCATATCGGGTAAGGAATCGCGTTAACGTGTGTTGTAAAGAGTTTTAGAGCAGTAAAGTAAGAACCGGGCGTCACACAATGCGAATTGCGTAACGAGTGGGTCGTTCAATGCTCCAACCCATTACAAAAGCCTGAGGCATAATTCTTCCTCGTCGTCAGCCACAGCATCCACAAAGTGCACATAATTCTTTAGAAGAGTGTAGCGGGCCCCGCGCTTTTCCGAAGAATGACGAATAACGGAATAGTAGACGCTTCCCCACTACACAAAAATTATGATTATTTATGGCGTAGTGGGTACTATGCAAGTGGGCTTGTAGTTGTTGCCCCAAGAGTGTTTAAAAAAGGCTAAAGGCCGCTCTCTCAGCATTCGCTTTGGCTGTGCTGCGCGTTCTGCGCAGGCCTGGCGGTTTTGATTCGCTGGCTGATGGTATGGTATGGAAAAAATTTTATTTAGGTCCGTCGGGTCATGAAGTAGCACGTAGCAGGCCGCTCCCACGTCGGGACAGATAGGAATAACCTCTCCGCCACGTCGTGATGACGATGAATAATTATGGCTGAGCCCTTTGTAATGGGTTGGAAGCATTCAACGACCCACTCGTAATGCACTTCATATTGTGTGACGCCTGGTTACACAATTCGCATTCTGTGACGACTGGTTGTTATTTTACTCTTCTACAACGTCATGTTAACACGCTTCCTTTCCGACATAACGCTTCTATGGGCTTTTTTGTGCGCAGAAGTTTCGAGCACCGGCGTGGCTCAGGGGTAGAATACTGGGCTGGCACGGAGAGGACCCAGGTTCGAACCCCATTCCGTCCTGGATATTATTTCTTATTTCGTGCGATAGCGGTTACGGACACCGGCGGCAGTGGCGGCGGAAAACTACGGCACCCTTGTTATGATCTCATAACAGCTTTCGCTGTAAAATAGTCATTATATTGCCACGCGCGTTTCTTATTTTCGCGTTTGCTGTATTCGGTTTCCGCCCGCAAAGACTGTCAGTAACGCTCGGCGCAGACCACGCCTTAGCATTCGAGAAGCTTCGCGGTTATTGTCGATCGTTTTGTTAAGATTGCGCGCAAGACGCGACCACTCGAGATTATTCCAGAGCTTGCGCGATGACCAGTGATAAGGCTAGAATGTTCGACGCGTGATGCATAAAACCCGGCGCGCTCCAACGATGTTCAGTTTTATCGACGGCCGACGCTCTGTTCGCCGCTATCAGGGCAGTGTGTATTCCTGTAATCTGACTTTCTGTTTACCGGCCACAAGTTCGGCCTAATAAACAGTTTCATTTTGGACCTACCGACATCTGCCTTCGTCGACGTCACACCACGTGACATCTGGCGGAGGTGCTTCACGGCCCATGCACCGAACGCCCCCCTCAAGCCGTGAACCCAGCCCACGTCGCGAAGAAGACACCGACACCATCAGTGACAGTCGAGCCAGCCGCAGGCTGAAAGGACTCCCCCCGCAGCACGGACTCCTACCGGACAAGTCAAAAGCCACGGTGACGAAGACGACAGGGACAATGACAGCCGCTGTGTCCCCAGCAACGATCGTGATCCAGCCACCGAGAGAGCCGCCGACTTTCCATGGATCGCCTAGTGAGGACCCTGAGACCTGGCTAGAGACGTACGAACGCGTCGCGACTATGAACAACTGGGACTCGGACGAAAAACTGCGACGCGCCTACTTCTACCTCGAAGACGCCGCGAGGACGTGGTTCGAGAACCGGGAGTCCACGCTTCGAACATGGGACCTCTTTCGCGGCGCATTCTTGGAGACGTTCGCGAGCGTCGTCCGAAAGGAAAGGGCCGCCGCCTTACTGGACACACGAGTGCAGCTCCCGAATGAGAGCGTCACCATCTTTACGGAGGAGATGACGCGGCTTTTCCGGCACGCCGACGCTGACATGCCCGAGGAAAAAAGGTTCGGTTCCTCATGAGAGGAGTAAAGGAAGAACTTTTTGCCTGACTTGTGCGCAACCCCCCGAAGACGGTCTCGGAATTCGTTTCGGAGGCCACAACCATCGAGAAAGCGCTAGAACTCCGCAACAGGCAATACAACCGCCGCCTGCCTACGTCGAGCTACGCGGATGTTCAAGCGCTGAAAGCCGACGACCTACGAGAAACGATGCGAGCGATCGTTCGAGAGGAACTGCGCAAGCTATTACCCTCGCCCCAGCCTCAAGTGGACTCGATCGCCGACATTGTTCGTGACGAAGTCCAGCAAGCGTTGGGAATTCCCGAACAAACACAGCCCCAGCCGCAGGCCTTGAGTTACGCTGCTGCAGCCCGACGCTACGCACCCTCTCAACGCCCCCCGTCAGGACGCCGCACAGCAGCACTACCGTCGCCAGACGCCACCGCCACCACCACCGCCGCCATCTCGCCCGCCTGCCGGCCAGCGGTACACGCCGAGGAAGACCGACATCTGGCGAGCCCCCCGACCACCGCCCGCTCTGCTACCATTGCGGGGAGGCCGGCCACACCTACCGCCGCTGCCAGTACCGACAGATGGGGCTGCGCGGTTTCGCCGTCAACGCGCCGTGTCCGCAGCGGGGTGAACGACCTCGCGACATCGCCGACTACCTCACAGGAGCGCAGTGGACACCCCGACGACCTTCCCGTTCGCCGTCGCCAGGCCGCTACACCTCACCTCATCGCAGGCAGTTCACCAGTCCGGCTCGGGGCCGATCTCCGAGCCCTTACCCGGAAAACTAAGGGCAGCAACCGATGGAGGTGCGGTTGCTGTACGTCGAACTACCGAAGATCCTCCGCCGACGACGACGACGCGACGAAACCTGCTGAACACGACGCGAAGCAGGCAGAGCCCTGCCGACGAAACCTCGCGGACCGAGCTAGACCTGACGACGCAACATGATGGAAGCAGTGCAACAAATCGACGCAGCCGTGATCCGACGCCGCGAGCTAACCGCAACGGAAGACGACGGACTAGCGACCTCGACGTTCTCATCGACGGTCACAACGTCACCGCTCTCGTCGACACTGGGGCCGACTATTCCATCGTCAGTGGGTCATTCGCCACCAAGCTGAAGAAAGTAAATACCGCTTGGAGTGGACCCGAAATCCGGACAGCTGGAGGCCACCTGATAACGCCGATTGGAGTCTGCACGGCGAGAGTCACCATCAATAACCGGACTTATCCTGCGAGCTTTGTAATCCTACAAAACTGCTCCAGGCATGTGATATTTGGAATGGACTTCCTAAGTGACCACGGCGCCGTCATCGACCTGAGGTCTGAGTCGATAACACTAACCTCAGACGAAGTGCTCCCGCCCCACGCAAAACCAGGGAACCATGCATTGAATGTGATGGAAGAACAGGTGACCGTTCCGCCGCGCTCCAGCGTCATTATTTCCGTCGGCACCGCAAAACCTGCGAACCATGAATGCGTCATCGAGGGCGATCAGCACCTACTCCTGAACCGTCAAATTTGCATCGCAAGAGGCATCGCCGAATTGCGTGATGGCAAAGCAAAGGTACTGCTCACAAACTTCAGCCACGAATATAGGCACCTTAACATTGGTACGGCGGTCGCCTACATCGAGAAATTCGTGGACACCAGCAATGCTTTCGCCCTCTCCGATGCTACCGAACCTGCTTCGACGAATCAAGGTCCCGGTATAGATTTCGACGTCAACCCGAGGCTCCCGAAGCACAAGCAAGACCAGCTCAAAAGTCTGCTCCTGCAATTTAAGAACTGCTTCTCGTCGTCGTCAAGAATTCGACAGACCCCAGTCGCGAAACATCCTATCATAACAGAAGAAAGTGCCCGACCAATCCGTCAGAGCCCGTATCGAGTTTCTACGCGAGAACGAGAAGCCGTAAAGAAACAAGTCGACGAAATGCTTCGCGACGACATCATCCAGCCGTCCAAGAGTCCCTGGGCGTCTCCCGTGGTATTGGTGAAGAAGAAGGACGGAACTCTACGTTTCTGCGTCGACTATCGTCGCCTGAACAAGATCACGAAGAAGGACGTGTATCCCCTCCCACGTATAGACGACGCCTTGGATCGACTCCACAACACGAAGTACTTTTCCTCGGTGGACCTGAAGACAGGCTACTGGCAGATCGAAGTCGACGAGAGAGACCGAGAAAAGACGGCCTTTATAACACCAGACGGCCTGTTCGAGTTCAAGGTCATGCCGTTCGGTCTTTGCTCGGCCCCCCGCGACCTTCCAACGCGTTATGGATACTGTACTGGCCGGCTTGAAGTGGCAGACTTGCCTTGTGTACTTGGACGACGTCGTTGTGTTTTCCGCAAACTTCGACGAACACCTCCGGCGACTTGAAGCTGTACTTCAAGCAATCAAGACCTCCGGACTCACACTCAAGCCAGAAAAGTGCCGCTTTGCGTACGAAGAACTTTTGTTCTTGGGCCACGTGATAAGTAAGTCCGGAGTACGCCCCGACCCTCAGAAGACAGCCGCCATCGCTACATTCCCGCCACCCGCCGACAAGAAGGCCGTCCGTCGATTTCTTGGCCTGTGCGCCTATTACAGGCGGTTCGTCAAAAATTTTGCCCGCATCGCCGAGCCACTCACTAACCTGACCAGAACCGACGTCGAGTTCAAGTGGGAAACGCCACAAGAGGAAGCATTTCAAGAACTAAAGTGACGCCTGCAAACGCCTCCGTTACTTGCGCATTTCGACGAACACGCCGAAACAGAGGTGCACACCGACGCAAGCAGCGTGGGACTCGGCGCCGTCCTTGTGCAGAGGACGGACGGACCGGAAAGGGTCATCAGTTATGCTAGCCGGTCGCTATCCAAGGCAGAGGCCAACTATTCCACAACAGAAAAGGAGTGCCTCGCCATCGTCCGCCCCTATCTCTACGGGAGGCCCTTCAAAGTTGTTAGCGACCACCACGCCTTGTGTTGGCTAGCTAACTTGAAGGACCCTTCAGGTCGTCTCCCAAGATGGAGTCTAAGACTTCAAGAATTCGACATTACCGTCGTTTACAAGTCCGGGAGAAAACACTCCGACGCCGACTGCCTATCTCGTGCCCCCGTCGACCCACCGCCGCAGGACGACCTGGATGATGACTGCTTCCTGGGAACCATAAGTGCCGACGACTTCGCCGAGCGACAGCGAGCGGACCCAGAACTAAGGGGCCTTATGGAGTACCTCGAGGGCAAGAGCACCACTGTTCCGAAGGTATTCAAGAGAGGACTGGCGTCGTTCTTCCTGCGAAATGGAGTTCTCCTACTTCTCGCCCATTCGAGCCGAACACCTCCTCGTGGTTCCTTCAGCAGTGAGGCCAGAAGTCGTCCTGGCCCTACACGACGACCCGACGGCTGGACACCTCGGTGTTTCCCGCACGCTCGCAAGGATACAAGAGAAGTACTACTGGCCACGCCTTGCCGCCGACGTCGCTCGTTACGTCAGGACATGTCGAGACTGTCAGCGACGCAAGACACCGCCGACAAGACCAGCAGGCTTCCTTCAGCCGATCGAACCACCTCACCGCCCGTTCCAGCAAATCGGTATGGACCTACTGGGGCCGTTTCCTACGTCGACTTGCGGGAACAAATGGATCGTCGTAGCTACGGACTACCTCACCCGCTACGCCGAAACAAGGGCCCTACCTAGAGGCAGTGCAGCCGAGGTAGCGAAATTCTTCGTTGAAGACATTGTCCTGCGTCATGGCGCCCCAGAGGTCCTCATCACCGACAGAGGTACGGCCTTTACTGCAGAGCTAACTCAGGCCATTTTGCGATACAGCCAAACAAGCCACCGCCGCACCACCGCCTATCACCCACAGACCAACGGCCTCACCGAGCGTCTAAACAAGACCATCGCCGACATGCTGGCCATGTACGTCGACGTCGAGCACAAGACATGGGATGCCATCCTTCCGTTCGTGACCTTCGCATACAACACGGCAGTGCAAGAAACGACGCAGCTGTCGCCGTACAAGTTGGTCTACGGACGGAACCCATCAACGACGCTTGACGCCATGTTACCAAACGTCACTGACGAGGGAAACATCGACGTCACCGCCTACCTACAGCGCGCCGAAGAAGCCCGACAACTCGCCCGCCTACGTATCAAGAATCAGCAGGCGACCGACAGCCGCCGCTACAACCTTCGACGACGCTACACGGAATACCAACCCGGTGACCGTGTATGGGTGTGGACGCCAATACGCCGACGGGGACTCAGTGAGAAGCTTCTTCGACGATACTTCGGACCGTACAGGGTACTTCGACGCCTCGGCGCACTCGACTACGAGGTTGTCCCTGACGGCATTACGAACTCTCAGCGGCGCCGTGCGCGACCTGAAGTCGTCCATGTCGTGCGCCTCAAGCCATATCACGCGCGTTAGTGAATTTGAGGACTATACCTTTTGCTTTATAATTGTACCTTCTTTATTGCTGTTATTTATTGTTGCATGCATTGGCCCCCCCCCCCCCCTCCCCCCCCGTGTTCTGTTTTAAGCATCGGGACGATGCTTTTTCAGAGGGGGGGCATTGCCACGCGCGTTTCTTATTTTCGCGTTTGCTGTATTCGGTTTCCGCCCGCAAAGACTGTCAGTAACGCTCGGCGCAGACCACGCCTTAGCATTCGAGAAGCTTCGCGATTATTGTCGATCGTTTTGTTAAGATTGCGCGCAAGACGCGACCACTCGAGATTATTCCAGAGCTTGCGCGATCACCAGTGATAAGGCTAGAATGTTCGACGCGTGATGCATAAAAGCCGGCGCGCTCGAACGATGTTCAGTTTTATCGACGGCCGACGCTCTGTTCGCCGCTATCAGTGGAGTGTGTATTCCTGTAATCTGACTTTCTGTTTACCGGCCTCAAGTTCGGCCTAATAAACAGTTTCATTTTGGACCTACCGACATCTGCCTTCGTCGACGTCACGACCACGTGACAATATAGGCAGCGCATGCGCGTTGCCAGTTGTAAACTAGTGCGCTGGCTTGTTACACGAAATGTAGCAATGCTATGACGCTCGTTTGAGACTACGTATAAAGGGTCTCTTTCAACGAGCGCCGCGATTCAGTATTTGTGGATGCGCAGAAGTCCAATCGCGAGCAGGGGTGCGCGTTTCTGGGGCTGCAGAAAGTATTCATGATAAAAAATACTACAGCGCTAACACACAGAACGGAGGAAAGAAGTGACACACACGGCGCTGAACCTGCAACTGGTTCATTGGAAAAACATGTACTTGTTTTTTGACAAACAAACATGGCGAGCACGCATGCTCAATGTCATAGATCTTCTCAATTTGACAGGACTGAATATACTCATCTCTCTAACTCACCATCGTCATCCATTACTCTTTTTCTTCCCCTTTTCCGTCCCCCCAGTGTAGAGTAGCAGGCTAGAGCATGCTATCGCTCAGGCCGACCTCTCTGCCTTTCTGTGAATAAACCCCTCTCTCTCTCTTGAAACCCTCAAAACGCGACCGAGAGCAACGAAGCAACGCGGGTGATCGTAATCGAAACGTAGCGGTAATGCCCTACGTGCATTCCCTTTCCCACAAGTTTCGGAAAGTAGGGGCTAGGTATGGCGTTAATGTACTGTTTTCTGCCCCTAATAAAGTGGGCAAGGTAGGGGCTGCAGTTCAAAGGAAGCTAGACACATTGGGAAGAAGCACAGGCTCTCAAATAAGACATGTGAGCAGGTTTGTTCCGTGTAAAGTTGCTGTTGTGTACCAGATACCTCTGTCCTGCGGCCGTACATATATAGGGCAAACAGGCCGGTGCATTAATGTGAGGCTTCTTGAGCACAGGAATTCATTGGAAAAGAATTCAACGAACTTGTCAAAGCACTGTTTTGAGTGTCAGTGTGTGCCGTTTTTTGTGGATACAGAAATCTTGTTTGTGCATAATGATACCTACACAAGAGAAGTGGCGGAGGCATTCCACATATCTAGAAAAGGGAGCCATTGCGTCAGCCAACCTTCCCTGGCGTTATCTTCAAAACAAATGGACCTGTTAAAACGGCAGTGACTAGAAAGCTTACACGAGGCTGTGCCTTACGGTTTGATAAATCTATTATCTATGACAATGAGCATGCGTGCTCGCCATGTTTGTTTTTCAAAAAACATGTACATGTTTTACCAATGAACCAGTTGCAAGTTCAGCGCCGTGTGTGTCACTTCTTTCCTCCGTCCTGTGTGTTAGCGCTGTAGTATTTTTTATCATGGAACCTCACCAACTCGCCCAATCTGCCTGTCTTGTACAGAAAATATTCATGTTACCAATATAGCGATAGCTCAAGACGTTGGGCAAGCTCCCTGCGTTGGTTGTGACGCTTTGGTCTACTTTTATATGACCTTTTTTTACAGCCAAGTTGTATATGGCTAGGCTAAATCAAAATACGTCCATCCTATTTACTCAATATCTCCTAGCGGGTATGTGCCACAGAAATTGGGAAAATCGCACTGCGCACCATCGGTCGACTAGAAACTTATATTTATGTGACTGTTGATTATTTTCGTCTTAATTATGCTATATAACGGTCTCTCTTCGACCTGTTTTTAACATCATCGTGTATACGCATATATGTGATTGTTGAATATGCTGTTTTGACTGTTACGTTATGTCTTGACTGTCATGCTAAGTTTTATATTGTATGTGCTGCGGCTTTGTTATGCTTAGAAATCTTGACCCCATGCGCGCTATCTTAGACACCTTCAAGAGGTAAGGAGTAGCGGGCACCTCATTTGTGCGCCAGCATTTCTTTGTAAACTGTCATTTTCATGTCAATATAAAAATTATGTTATGCCACGCGCATGCTCAAATTTGGATGCATGGCCATCCAATGTCGTACAGGGCCGATTGCATGAATAATGTTCCGCATACACACTTCTTTTCGCATATTGGTGAAGCACTTCTACCGCTTCTCATAAAACTGAATGCTATTATATGAGGATTAGGAGGGAGGTCATGTCGGTATCGCAAGTGCCCTTCATGAGTGTGCAGAAATGCAAGGTTTTGATGCTATAGTATGGTCAGATGCCATTGTGCTCGATGTTAGGTATTCCTGAGTGCATGTCTGTTAACCAAGTATGTAAAACGCTACGCTTCAACTCTTGTCACAAACCAGCATTCTTGTGTGTGTCTTCTTCTTCCTGGTGTTACGTCTTTCGCGCTGTTTTCTTTCCCGTGTGGTTCTATTCACATTTGGGCAAAAGAGTAAGTCGAGCTGTTTTAAGCTAAATAAATAAAACATTGACCACAATATATTAACATGGATCGAATACTGTCTCGCTAACCGAACACAGATTGTTACCACCAACAATAACAATTCACAATAGTGTCCTCTTACTTCTGGTGTGCCTCAGGGCTCAGTTTTCGGCCCTCTTCTTTGTCTTGTTTACATCAATAACCTGCCTAATAATATTCTATCATCAATTAAAGTATTTGTTGATGACTGCGTTATTTATAAAAACGCATGCACTAATACTGACATTAATTTTCTGCAACAAGATTTTAATGAAGTTTCTTCCTGGTGCACTAGGTGGAATATGCGACAAAACACTAATAAATGCAAGATAATGCGAGTTTCTCGTACCCCTAGTTCAACTGATGTTCCCGAATACCTAATAAACGATATTGTTTTAGGAAGTGTTTCATACTACAAGTATATTGGCGTAAAATTTACCTCTAACCTCTCATGGCACACTCATGTCACCTATCTAACTAACAATGCCAATCGCACTGTTGGCTATCTACGAAGACACTTTTCAAGGGTACCTTCCACTTTAAAGCTCATTTTATATAAAACCCTTGTTCGTCCGAAGCTCGAGAATGCAAGCGCTGCATGGGATCCCGGCACTAAAACACTAGTGGAATCCGTCAAAAATCAGAGTGCACGTTCTATCCTCTGAGACTATGCACGCACATCTAGTGTATCGTCCATGAAAACCGTTTCGGGCCTTCCAGTACTTTGCTCGCGCAGGAAAGTGTCTCGTCTTGTTCTTTTTTATAAAATTTTCCACAATGCACAACTAAAACAAGACCTTCTTTTCAAACCACACTACATATCATATAGATGTGACCATCCCCACAAAGTGCACATTCCTTTTTCACATACCAAATTATTTAACGATTCCTTTATTCCCATTACCTCGAATGAATGGAACTACCTACCCTCCTCTATTGCCCAACTGACCGATGTCACTGCTTTCAAGGCTGCTGTTGAATGCGATGTTTACTCTTAGCTGCCTTTTTTATTCTCACTCTTCTTTTTCTTATTACTGTGTATACTCTTACCCACTCCCTTCTCTAACGCCTTCGGGCCCTGAATGTACTGAAATAAATGAATGAATAAATAAATTAATTAATAAGCTAATTTACCCATTAGCTGTTATGACTGCCAAAGGAACAGCTCTTGATGGCTGCAGTGCGTCCTTAGTGCTAGAGCTATCGGCACCTTATTCCTGGCGTGGCATTTATCAGTTACCATAGCTCTCCTCGACCGTTAGAAACTAGCCATAGAACACTCTGCGCAGCGTTGGCACCGAAATGTCTTTCAGTGGACATTTTTAAAGTATTCATTGTGTTGCCCTATCTGACACTATCTTTTCCTCTTTTGCGCCTTTTTTTCAAGAGCAACAGCTAATTTTCAAGAACCTTTGTATATATACATAGTTTATTCAGTTGATATTAGAGAAATTGTGCAGATTGTGCTGTGGATGTCTATCGAAGGTTTTCTTCGCCACACAAGGGTGCATTGCCGTGAGAAAGGAGCATGCACTTGAATAAGAAAAAAAAACAGTGAAGTGAAGCAACGGCAAACCTTGAGAACTCTAAAAGAACGTCGTCAGGTTAACTATGGGATTTGAGGTGCTGAAGCACCTATGGGAATGTGATTAAGCATGTAGTGGCAAGCCACGGCACATTTGATTCTATAACGCGCTGTATTAAATCTACGTTACCAAAACGGCCAGGCCTGCGCGGAACGCGCAGCAAAGTCACAGCGAAAGCTGGAAGAGCGGCCTTTCTAGAGCCTTTTTTAAACACTTTTGGGGCAGCTACTACAAGCGCGCTTGCATGGTACCCACTACTCCATAAATCATCATAATTTCTGTGTAGTGGGGAAGCATCCACTCTGCCATTACTCGTCATTCTTCGGAAAAGCGCGGTACCCGCTACACACTTGTAACGCATTATGTGCACTTTGTTGATACTGTGGCTGACGACGATGAAGAATTATGCCTGAGGCTTTTTTAATGTGTCGGAGCATTGAACGACCCACTCGTTACGCAATTCGCATTGTATGACGCCCCGCTGTTACTTTACTGTTCTAAAACGCTATTTATATTGGAAGCCCGTTGTCCACGACACTACAGTAAAAGAAGTAAACAGTCTTTTGAGTAACTTAACCAAACTTTTTACGCTCAGAGAGAGAAGAAATTGTAGAGAGGAAAGGCAGGGAGGTTAACCAGTCCAGGATGACCGGTTTGCTACCCTACACATCAGAACGGGATGGGGGGAAATTGAAAGAGGGAGAGGAAAGAGTGGAAGGAGAAAGAAAGATAGCACTTAACACAACACACACACACAAAAACACGCAGTCGGTCACAATGCTCAGAACATACAATGCCACAATAGAGTATGCACGGCTAGCTTAAATTCACTTCAACATACGTGTCAACGCTGAACTTTATGTAGACTACCCGAAAGAGGTAAAAAGAACAGGGCTATTTTTTCTACACGCGTAGTTGAACACGTATTATGGCGTACTAAACTTATTCGGCATTGACGTGCGCCGCCGCTTCGAATCCGTTTATGACCCATTTTAAACTCGTATTTTTCTGATCTCTGCATTCGTATAAGGCTTGCTCTTGATCGCGGGTTTCAATGGTAATAAATTTTCGGACTTTTACTACCACGCACAATGCGCACACGTCGTTGTGCTTTCTATATAGCACAGGTTTAGGAACCAAACTTTGTTCTAATGCTCGCTCGGAACCTCGCATGTGCCTTACGATAGCGCTTTATGGCAGAGGCAGTAGATATAAGGCGGTATTTCCTTTTTAACGTGCATGCAAAGTTTCTGCTAGGCGAGCAGATAAAGAGATTACAGTAATGACAAGGGCAACATTATTGCAATGTCCTAGCACGCATTATGTGCACTTTGTTGATGCTGTGGCTGACCTCAATGAATTATGCCTGAGGCTTTTGTAATGAGTTGTAGCATTGAACGACCCACTCGTTACGCAATTCGCATTGTATGACGCCTGGTTCTTAATTTACTGTTCTGTGTTAATTTACTGTTTAACGTGGATGCATCCACGTTGACGCTTGGTGGTACATCTGTATCCCGACGTTTAACGTCTATGATCAACGATTAAACAAACCCTTGTGGTCATAGATGCATGTGGTCGCTGTACGGTGAGAGCAAAATCAGAGAAAGCGGTGTGACAGCCAGAAGAGCGTCACTGATTGGACGCCTAAGTTGGGCTAAGGTCGCCTACTCGCGCAATTTTTGAGTTCTGCCCGACCAGAGGGAAACCCAACGCGCGTCGTGTCTTCCCCGTTGGCAGGCTGCGATTTTTCGCAGGGCGAGCGTAAGTTTGGAACGCCGAGTTACGGCTACGCGAAACACTCACGTGTCGCTGAGCTATTTTTGCTATGGATGGATGCTATGAGCGAGGTCGACGCTTGGGGTAAAGTCGACACCTGGCAGTGTGTTATTGCGTTGACAAAATTGCAATTTCCCTTTCCAAACGTGTCGAATGGGACGGACACGTAGAAACGACGCTTTCTAGGAACTAATCGTGGATTTCATGGTCGTGATGCATTACTTCACTTAAGCAAGAGCACTGTGAGAGGAAAGAGGTAGATATAAAAGGCGCGTTTGTCATGCCTTCAGAGTATGTGACCATGGCGCAGTGAATAGCGTGCCCGGCGTCGCTTGTGGCCGACCAAGACGTCGTAGGTTCGACTCCCGTTGATAAAACTTTTTTCTTTGTCTTCTGATCTTGTGTATTTTTTCGACGTCATTTCCGTGACGGAAATACGTCACTGAAGTCTTGGTGGACCCCGGCATAAAACACTTTCGTGTTAAAAGCAGTGAGCCAGGAATGCTTAAACTAAGCAAGAGGCGCAAGTGCGTAGTTGATAGCCCAGCCAGATGGTGTAGGCAACACACGAACGTCTTATTTGACAACCAGTGCGGCAAATTTCGAATTTCCTGTTCCCAAAGTTACGTAAACTCTTTTCCTCTGCTGCACGGATTTCCAGCCTCCACCGAAAGAAGACTTCACTTGCTATTGGCAAGGAGCCTGCGGGCATGTCTGGGGTTGCCACGGTCGACGTCTAGCGATTTGGTGTATGCAGAAGCTCGACAACCCCCCTTTGGCAGTACTCCAAGCAAGAGAAACGTCCAGACATGTATTTAGAATTTTCACGCAACATGACAGTCATCCTTTATCTGGCGAACTAACACACAGGACTGCCACGCGACTACAGGATAGTGTGTCATCATTCCGAGCAATAGTACCGGGATATAAACGATGGACACCGTCAAAACCACCTTGGACGCTGCCGGCTCTGAACGTTATCTGTGAGATAGATGGTATAAGCAAGAAAGCCGACATGGCACCTCTAGTGGCGGTACAGATGGTGTGTCATCATTTTCATACTATGCAAAATGAAAAGACGAAGATATATACATATGGGTCCTGCACTGAAGAAGCGTCAGCCTCTGCAATCTTTATACCGGAACTTGAAGAAAAGAGAATGTATAAATTGTCACACAAATCTTCATCAACGGCATCAGAATTGATGGCTATTTTTGAAGCAGTCAAGTTCATCTGCGACAATTCTGGGACACGACAGTGGGTAGTATGCACGGATAGCAAACCCGCCCTTCAGATAATGAAACATGCGAGATCACCTTACAAAAGTGGCGAAATAGCACAATGTATTGCAGAAACTGTGGAATATGCCTCAGCGCAGGGTCACAACATCGTATTTCAATGGATACCCAGCCACACTGGAATAAAGGGTAATGAATAGGCAGACAGGCTAGCCAAGAAAGCCTTGAATGAAGGACAGGGAGTATGGAATTCCCATGTCTGGGGCGGATATTCGAAATATTGTAACACAAGGAGCTCACCACTGTTCTATGGAGAAGTAGTTTCATAGCCCTAATTGAAAGCAGTCATTACTTTATGTAGTCGACCCACACAGGAAATTCTCAATAGCGGCAGAGCTCCCACGATACGTAGAGACGTTATTCCACAGACTACAACTGGAAGTAGCATATACAAACAGCTTCGTGCATAAAATACAGCGATCCAGCTCACCGGAATGCTAATGTGGCCACGAAGATGAGCATGTTGGTCATATTCTTTTCGAATGCGTAAAGTACGCAAATGAAAGAGAAAAATTGAAGAAGAGACTGGCAAGTTTGGACAGACGCCCCCCTCACATTAAAGAAATTACTTGGACCATGGCCTGACATGAATCTTCAGAAAAAGGCGAACACCTTCCTGAAAGACTTCTTAGTGGACACCGGTCTGAATAAGCGCTTGTGATATACAGCTATGTGTTACATACGGAATGATGTGTCATACTGTGGGCAGAACTAGAAATGTGTACGTATGGACGCTTTACTGCAGTGTGAACTTCTGAAAGCAAACTGTAGATTATTTTTTTTCTTTTTTTCTTTTTTTATAGTTGCTCATTGTGCATTTTGTGTAACCTTCTTTTTTTTAGCTGCAGAACTCATAGATATGGAGTAGCCGAGGTCACATGAACCTCAACCTCTCCACAGCAAGACAGGTAAAACAGAACAGAACAGAACAGAAAATGCAACCGACTGATCTTGTATACAAACTGACTATCCCCACTCCACTTACTGTATCAAGCTTCAAGCAAACGCGTAGTGCTGATTGCTTTCGTGCATATGGAAATCACCCATTAATGGCCGTGGGGAGGATCTCACAGCAGGTATATCGTGATTGAAACTCCAAACAAGAAGCTGTTACTCGTTGGCATTATAATGTATCCCCGTCACACAGCGATGGTCTCCAGATCCTGTGGTTTTTTGCAGTGCACAGAATTTTTGGTCACTTTATTGTGCAATCATGTCACACAACTGCTAAAGCATTTGACGTTAAGGCGAGAAACAGCTATGTGACCGTTATAATGAACTGCTATGCTTTGAAATACAAAAGAATATTTTTCTTGAAGTGAGCTAACGAGGTGAAAAAATTTATCCATGGACAGAATGGACGTGCAGATTTGAGGGCATTCCCGTGGAGTGCTATAAAGCAAACACATTTAATGACTATAAGAAGATCGGTTGACTGCGAAGAGCAACTTTAGAAGGTGTTGGACTAGTTGAAGTTGGTAGTGTCTGAGGCGGTCATTTCAGTGCATTCGTAATTATCATCTCCAGCGCGTTTTTACTGCCACTGCACCAGAAATGCCTCATCTAACGATCTTCCATTTGCCCTAGCTTTACAAGTTGATTCTAGTTTGTGCTTGCGAATTTCGCAAGGCTATACATCGCCTGATTTGCTTATCCATGCTGATCTCCCATATCTTGACACTAAATCCGGTACTCTTTCCACCGGTAAATCTACGCATTAGCTTGTCTGTCTATTTTGGTTACTTCGTAAGGTCAACTAGAGTGCTGACTGCTGCTGTTTGGTATGCCTGACTTCTGCTTCAGTCTTCTAGCTTTCTATCTTTTAACGTCAGCAATATCATATACCGTCCCATCGGATACATTGTTGAACCGTCAAATCCCTAGCAAGTGCCCCTTGATTGAAAATATTCGGCCTGGTCTCTACTCCACCATTTTAATTGTTTCATTCGCTGCTTTTATTCGACCGACGAGGGCGAATGAAAACAGTGAATACATGTGTATTCAATAAAGCATTCAATAGAAGCACGGGTGTGAATTTTTTTCTTTGCAGGCCTTCGGCCGCCATCTTGAATTTTGATCCTTGACCGAGCAAGGGCTCTGTGTAAATCTTGTCAAATTATTATTCACCGTAGGGTAGGGGGGGGGGGGTGCTTGCTCTGGATTTTAATGTAGTTGAATTCTTCAGGGGGTTCGCCGTTATAGTCCAAGTTTCTGTCTCATATGTCAATAATGGGAGCATGCACTTCATGTACCCTTTTCACTTTATGTATGGTAATAAGCTGCCGGTGATGATTTGAAAATTCCTGCTACACTGCATGCATTCTAATACTTGCCTATTTTTCAGCAAATTTCTTTTTTACGAAACGGCTGCTCTCTTCCCAAAGACACACATACTTCAGCACAGACTTCAGACGCCCGGGGCTAATCCTGATTTCCAGTTTATCCTCCAGACTATATAAGCAGTGGTTTTGTCTTCCACATAGTTTTCGTCAACCCTATACACTGTAGCATTTCTATTAGGTGCTCCCCAATCAGCTTTCTGCTGCTTGTCGTCGTAATTGCTAAATATCACAATGTCATCTGCAACCCGCTACTTGCTCAGACACTTTCCTTTGGTCATTGTTTCTAGACTCCCAACCAATGGACTTGCATATATGGAGACCTGCAGTTAACAGCACTGAGCAAATTGTGGCACTTCGCCTCACCCCTTCTTAACCGATTTTCTTTTTGGCTTTTTTATATAACTTAGCTATGGAGCCTTTATAGGTATCAGCTAAGGTGTACACAAGTGTCTGCTGTACCCTTCGACAACAAATAATAGTAATAATTGATGGAGTGTAATGTCCCAAAACAACGACACGATTATGAGAGATGCCTAGTGGAGGGCTCCGGAAATTTCTACCACCTGGGGTTCTTCAACGTGCACCTAAATCTAAGTACACGGGCCTCGAGCATTTACACCTCCACAGTAAATGAGGCCGCCGCGACCGGGATTCGTTCCCGCGACCTGTAGGTGAGTAATCGAGCACCATAACCACTAGGCCACGGTGCTGGGCACCCCCCCTTGATCACGTAAAGTCTCCAAAATTGCTGGTATTTCTACTTAGTCGAATGCCTTCTAGCATCTCTGTAGTCCATATAAAGAAGGTCGTTGTCCTCAAAAACTTTCTGCGTTACCTAGTTTAACACATGACTAAACAATCAGAATATCCCTTCATGAAACGCAGAAGCTTGCTCTCTTCTTGACTGATGTGTTGGCTTTCATTCACAGATGAACAAGTATCCTTGCAAATCGAAGAGAAAGACGACAAAGAATGATACACGTACAGTAAGTTGGCACAAGAAGAAAAAAGTCACAGTTTCGCCGCAAGGGCGAAGCAGCATGATACTTGCAGCTTCCCGCTGAAGCACAAAGAAGGACGCTCGAAAAGGACGCGCAGGTATACACAGGGCAAGCGTGAACTAACAGCTATCACAGTTGTTACGCCTTTGTGTTTGAGCAACGCGCTGCGAGTGTCGACAACGCAGACTTCGACGCTCGTAGATATATCTTCTTCTTTTAAAGCGCGGTGGGCGGAATGACCCCTAAGCGTCTCCTGTCACGCGGTGGCGTCTGACGCAAGTGCGGGCTGTCTTCTTTTTTTTCGTTCCACATCACGAGTGGATACAGACAGGGGCCAATTTTTTCGTGCGCGCCTCAAGGGCAGTTTTCAAGTTGACAGAAAATGTAGGAGCGTTCAGTGATAGAACACACGCTCAAGCTCCTGCGACATCTGCATACCGCCAGCGGTAAATGGTGTCTACAGATAGCTTGCCGTTATTATGCCGGTATATGCATGGCATGCGGCTCAGTGGTCTAACGCAGCGCCATGTAGAGTGAGGGGTCGCTGGTTTGAATCCCCGGTCGGGTGCCTTTGAATTTTTTTCTTCTCATTTATTTTTCTTTCTGCTTTTTAATATATATATATATATATATACATACATATACATATCCGGGGCATGACGGCGATGGCAGCAACAGACGGTAATGGCAAAAATAAGTTGAATGTGTCCATATAGTTACTATCGCAATAAAACACATATACGCAAGAGGACTATCGCCGAGAGGCTAACGCCTTCAGCTATTGACATACTAGTGGTTTAGCCCAGGCCACTCACCTCGCTGCATCCTTCAATAAACTGACCGCCTCTGAAATCCTGCTCGCTAGGTCTGATGTGAAATGTGTCTCTCCTCTTTCTCTCTCTCTCCCTTTTACTTCTTTATTCCCCTGTCAATGCATAGGGTAGAAAACTGGACGTATGGTCTTGTTAACCTCCCTACCTTTCCTATATTCCTTTTCTCTCTTTCGTTCTCTTACCATACCATACTATACGCATGCGCGCGAACATGCTGACGAAAACTGCGTAGAAAGTAGGCTGTTATTACAGAAGAAATTTAGAAATTCGAGCTATCCATTCGCAAACTCTGCAAATGTACTACACCAGTTTCAAGGGAATATATATACATATTTTTGAAACTTTTTCAACATGTGCCGCCCGAGACATCCACAAGGCCTTATGAACCGTTTCACCCACTCGTAACGAAAAGGAAGGCGTAAAAATTAATGTCCTGAATTCAGTAAAAACCAGCTCCTTTTTCAACGTTCCGTGACGTTGTGTGTGTGTGTGTGTGTGTGTGTGTGTGTGTGTGTGTGTGTGTGTGTGTATGTGTGTGTGTTTGTTTGTGTGTGTGTGTGTGTGTGTGTGTGCGCACGCGCGCGTGTGTGCACTGCGCCCATAATTTAACATTTATTATCTGCTTCCGTTCCGGCGCTGGTCTTCGTAGCAATGTCATTATACTGCAAAAAAAGCATTTTTCTGAAGCTCTAAGTAACAGCGGCAGAAATTATTCTTACAGCCAAAGGCATTAGCAGCGCGATTTTTTTCCTGGTGTTCTCTCTCTTACTTCCATGACTTGCGCTGTCAAAAGATCGCTTCTTCACTGCATTGTATTGAAGTAAATATCTGCAGCTTCGTGTAATAAAAACACGCTGGTGGTAAAAACTCGTTCGCGTTTCTTCCGGCAGCGTAGGAAGGGCATGTAGTGCATAAATTTTTTCGTATTGTGTTAAGCGGTATCTTTCTTTCTCCTTCCGCTCTTTCCTCTCCTTCTTTCAATTTCCCCCATCCCGTTCCCATGTGTAGGCTAGCAAATCGATCATCCTGGACTGGTTAACCTCACTGCCTTTCCTCTCCACCATTTCTCTTCTCTCGTACAGCTCTTTTGTGTTGTCTTCCATTTGCTGGCTAGAATTTGGTTCCTATCCATTGAATTCCATCGGTGGCAAAATGGGAAAGAAGCACGAGACCCCTTTACTACACAACATACATTAGGAAGAGGAAAAACAAGAACAGCTTGCCCTAAATGGCGCCAGGCTTGCTGACAGCAGACCTGGTAGGCACGTAGCTGCTTCTGGTTTGGCTAGGTTTTTAGCCTGTCACTTCTCTCTTTACCACCCCTTCTTATAGTATACTATACATGGTTATGCTTTTTCTCTTTTTCCCTATCTATTCTTTGTGTTTATTTATTTCTATTTATTTTTCTTGCTCTCTATTTCTCACTCTGCCTTTCTGTCGCTTTCTTGCTTTGTTTTCTTTTTTTTCTTTCTAGTTTTCTCTTGCAATTTTTTTTTCTATCTCATTCTTTGTCTCTCTTTTTCTGCGTAGCCGTTCCCCGCTTTCTACATTTTTCTCTTTTTCTTCCCAGTCTCTATTTCTCTTCCTTTTAGTCTCTTTATTATTGCGATAGCAATTATATGGACAGTCTCGAAGAATTTTTTGCAGGCGCTGTCACCGTCGCCGTCATGTCCCGTATAAAGTGTAAATTGATAAGATCCCCCAGCGCATCGTACGTTGTACCCGCGGGTAATAGTGTGCGAGCGGGGGAGACTAACGCGGCTGAAGCGGAGATCAAACGAGCCGGCCCATCTCCGTCGCTTCGAGGTACATGCAATAAGATCCCCCCGCCTGTTAGACCGGCCGTCGAATGCTCAAGCAGAGAGGAAACGCCTCGCCCGTCTTTCGCGAGCGTGAAAAGACGCAAGGGTAGGGGGGGGGGGGGGTCCCTGGAGCAACTTTTGATTTTACTAGCGCGGTCGTCACTGGCGCGCGCGTTATCTCGCTATCTCGGCAGCCGACAGCGGGTGGCTGCTATACCCTTCTACGTGCTGAGCTCTCAACGCGGAAAGAATGTACGAAGAGTGTCCGTGGAGCGGCCATATTCTCTTAAACCAACGTTTTGTAGAGTTGCGTGAGATCGGATCCAAAAGAGTTAGCTGCCAGCCTCACTTCGCACAACATTACATTTTGTTGCTATCGCATTCATTGCTTCGCCCTTGCGGTGAAACTGTGACTTTTTCTATCTCAGTCTATCTGTAGTCGATCTTTCCTCTTCCTTTCCCCTCATCTTCACTTCCATTCCCACTCCCTTGCTATGTTGTACAATACAATGCTATGTTATGCTATACAAAGCTATGCACTGCGAGCCTGCTTGGATAGCCAAGGTGCCACGACGCTCGGCTTTAGATCGTCGGTACGTAAGTTCGAATCTCGCCTCCAAAGGAATTTTTTTTGCGCCGACAATAATTTCTCTTTCTCAATCTATCTGTCTCTATTTCTCTCTCTCTCTCTTTCACACCATCTGCATTAGTTCTAATGCCCATTTGAGTTATTGCTTCTCACGCCGGACAAATCGGCGCACGTGCTCTGGGAGCGAAGTCGAAGAGGAAGAAAATGACGAAGATGACGAAAAACTCCAAGAGAGCGCGTGCCGGTTCATGGTGAAGAAACTTTTCTTTATCCGGCACACGGAAAACCTTGAGCACTCTGCTGCAAAAGAAGTAATCCCATATTCAATAACAACCTGGAATCCTAATAATGATTTTTCGTATATCATTTACCAAGGCAGCATACGTACACTGCCCCTTCGGATGCTCTGCGAATAGGATGCTCCACAAAAAAGTTATTTAATTCAGTTTCAAGCTTCATGCCTCTTCTGCCGAAGTGGGAAAGGCGTTTTTGGAAAACTGACCAAGAATGAGCACGCATCCGATAGCACATACGTAGAAATGGCAAGGCTTAGGCATGAAATGTGTGAATAAAATTTAAGGCTTCGTGCACACAAGAATTTCGATGCAACATTGATGAGCCGCACTTCCTTAACGTACCACTACATTGAAAGGCATGTCGACATGAGTTCAAAAGACAAGCACGGTCAAAGGCAACAGTCGAAGAGACATTTATCTGGCGTTGATTGCAGAAAAGCATGAAAAAGAGGAAAGTCCTGGCTAGAAACATAAGAAAAATAAACAATACAACTGAATGCTGCATCACCTGACTTGGCCCATGCATATGGAACGAAAACAGGGCTTACTTTTCTTCTCCGGATAGTAAACGGTGCGATGACACAGTAAATACCCCACCGAGCAAATTGTATTGCACGAATGATTTCTCACATTTTTCTGACAGCTGCTTGCCCACCCACCCGTTCTACGACAACGAAAACCTGCGCTGAAAAAGCAGGTGCTCGCTCTCCCCGACGTCGTACGTTTGCAGTGAGTGGTTCAGTGTCCGTACTTGCTTTCGTCGAACGCTGTTGTCTAGTTCACATATGCACTTGCATGTGTAACACAAATACGTTAAACCTTCTGAGACGAACATTGCGCGCCACACATCAAAGGGATTCGCCACACCATACGCCCATAGCAATCGATGTTGTACGTGGGTGGTTTTAGCTTTTTGCGGCCCTCATTACGATCTACTGCGTATAAGTGCGTGAAGTTTACATAATATGATGCCGAGCGTCTGGAGGCCAAATGTTAACGAAATGAAAGCGTTATAATATACTAAATTGTATTTTATAGCAAATAATTTTAATTAAAATGTAAATAGTTACTTAATTACGGTATAGTCAGTCACTGTTACGAAAAAAAGCGCAGGAAGACAAGGCAAGAAGACCAGGCAAGAAAGACACGGGAAAGGGGGCACACACACGAGCGCTGAATTACAGTTATGTGTACGTAACCATTTCATCGCTCTCTCCTTGCACTGTTTTTTTTTATTTGTTATAATGTTTCAACATAAAAAAGCCCGCCAAGCTAGAAGCATTAATAGTCAACCTTTTTATAAATCTTCATAAACCAAATTTAACAACCCACTCTGACTATATAAAATAGTTATCTCTACGCAGGAAGCATTTAAACGCAGCAAACAAGTTAAAAGGGTATCTTTAAATTCCTGCCGGAAAGAGCTCACGTCTAACGTCTCGTTAACACCGTGCTGCCTTCACCAAAGCGACCGCTTGTGATAGAAAATTTCAGTCAGGAAGTTCTATAAGGTTCCTCGAGGCAACAAGAATGCTTCATTGACGATTATCTCGGTTTCTATAGTCTATCCCTTGCCAATACAGCACATAAGTGACAAAAGTATGTCGTGTCTCACAATGAGGACGTCGTATGGCAAAGTGTTAGCTAGCAGTGCCGTGTTTTGGGTTAGCGAGCAATCTTCAGTAGATTTCTTCGCAGCGCACATACACGACAGCACAAAATGAAGGCACATATAGACACACTTCATTTTGTCCTGTCGCTTTCATTTTGTCCTGTTGTGTATGTGCGCTACAGAGAAACCTACTGAAGGATGCGCCACCAACAAGCCCGCATCGCATCCCGAGCGAGGAAATACCACTTTTTGCAAAATTGGGAAGATTGAGCACTTCTCAAGCACTCGCTCGTGCAGTGACTCAACATGATACAGTGAGGAAAGTTCGTTCACTTGAGGAGAACTTCTTCTTGGCCTAGTTGGGTTTGCTTGGCTGCATGACATATTGCCGCTAATAAAACACACATAAGTGAGACACGAATAGCCGCCCGTTTTGTCGTCCTATTCGTGTCTCACTTGTGTGTGTGTTTTATTAGCGGCAATATCATACAGCAAAGATCGTTTAACAGCGAGCGTTGCTGGAGCCAATGTTTTGTCAAGTGGGCTTGTCTTCGTCAAGGATTGCCTGAACCAAAAAGCCCAAGTGTCAGCCCTAGCAAGCTTTCTTCATGAAGTATCAAGTGAGACCAAGAAGTCTGGGCAGCAAGTTGCTGCTCTGGCTTGCGGTTGCTGCTCTGACGAAGACTAGCCCACTTACCGAAACGCCGACCCCAATCGTATTCCATTATCAACGATTTTTCTTCCCTTCAAGCTTCCATGTTACCCCAAACATTTATGTCTTGTTTTAATCCCTGTTCTGAAATAATTTCCTAAGCCCTTTCAACTCATACATAATTTAACACGTACACAAAAATTATATTCTCCGATTTCGGGACAACGAACGCTAAGCCTCAGTCCTAAGGGCAAGGAAGTGACTTGAATTTCCCAGTAGCTGCTAGATGGCTCTACCTTTTAATACACGTAAATAGGTTATAAACAATGGTTGCGGACTTGAGATGCCAAGGTCAAGGGCCTTTTATTCAAATTCAGCTTCCGAAATTAGGGCTACGTGAATGATTATGGCAATATGGGTCCATATGCGTATGAGAGCTCTATTCAACACACGCAGCGACAAAAAGCTATCAATATTCATGTCAGTATTAGAAACGTGCGAAGCTTTCTCCGCCTGTAGACCTATGATTGATGACTTAGAAGGGTTTGGAAGCGAGCTCGGCAGCACACAACGACGGGTTCTGACAGCGCCCGCCCTTGTGTGTTCCCCTGTCCGTGTCTAATGTAGCGCTATGTTTTTTAGATGAATCCTATGATTGATAGTTCGCAAGCCCATCCCTAGAGCCGACGTTCTCACCATCTTAGAGCCGCAGCAAAGTGTTTCAGTTTCCTATTTGCGCGATGCCGCCTCGTGGCGTTCCGTCTTCCCTGACAACATTGGAATTGCGAGGCAGCATTGCGAGAACACCGGGCAAGTGTCTCCAAAAATGGCTCGGTAGTGGAGCCGGCGCATCAATGTGTTTTGTTCCTTCCTTCCATATATATCTTTTGGGTTATGCACTGTCCCAGGATTTATGTCATAGGACCTAAAGGCAGTCATTCTGCCAGAACTCGTTGCGCTACAAATACGCAAACCGATGCTCTATTTCTGCTTTAGTTAGATCTATATAAGGTGGTGGACAAAGGACAGGCCGAGAGGTCTACCAGATGCTTGTGTGAGTTTGCTACACTACACTGGGTGGAAGGGATAAAAAAAAGAAATGAAAAAGAGAGAAGAAAACACTCTGGTACATGTGTTCCTGTGTACTGCACGCCTGCAAGCGGTCGCTCAACCTGGTCGACTTGAAAAACAGTATTTTGTCCACGACGCGCAGGCCATGATTCGAAGGTGTTGTCTTCTAAAAACCGTTCGTCGTCTATTTTGTTTATGGCACAGGTGAGAACGTTGCGTTCGCTCATAGAACGATCACAGAAATTCACATAATGCTCTGTTCTTTCGTTACCGTTGCACGAGTGATATCTGCAGCTGTCTTCCATTCCTATATGGAAAGAGTACGCCTTCGTGAAAATCTCACCTAGGCAAGTGTGGCATAGTAACGTTAGGTCATAGCCGAAAAAGTGCAATGAAACAATGGAGCTTCCTCGATGGATCCAATCTATGTGGGCGGCGGCTCCAGGCGCGGAAATTGCTGAACCAAGTTTGCGACTCATGCTTAGGACTGAGGGGCGCTCACATAAAGGACAAGGGGCGGAAGGAGTGCGCACGACATGCGCTGACTCTCAACTGAATTTTTATTCCAAAAAATTTTAAAAAAATAAGAAAAAAGTCAGCGAGTCACGTGCCGTGTGCTCCAAACGAAAACTACTTTCCTTGCTGTTGCCCCTTAAGAAAGCATGCGCACAACGAATTTTAAGTCAAACAACCGCACGGGCTAACCAAATATTCGTATTCTTTACCCGCAAGCTTAATTGATGGCTGGCTAACGCATCTTTCGTTGCTTCTCCTGATATGGAAGGCCTCAATAATTTCTTGGGCCAGCTGCTGCCTATGCCTAGAGAGAACCATTGTGTCTGTAAAGTCTGGGGTACACTCGCACGGCCGACACTAACCTCCTAAATGGGAATGCGTCTCTTGTGTGAATGAACGCTCATGTTCACCCAATCGAACATTTTATGGGCACCATGATTTTACGGACACTTTCAATCAAGTGAACGAAGATGCCATGAAATACTGACAGGTTTTCCCGTGTTCTCTTATGCAGCATATGTGAATCCTTATGTTCATATCGGCGTTTTTTGTCTCGTTCACGGACTTCTGAAGGTACGCTGAACTGAAATAGGGTAATCGTACTAACGTAAATAAATACTGTGCTTTCGTATTCGAAAGTCGTAATAAGATATATCTAGAATAAAACAGTGCAAATCGCTCTCAACGGTCGAGTACTAATGTAGCGTGGTGCGATCATTGTACGAAGTCATATTCAATCTTGTTAAAGTGAGGTAAATGATAGCAATATTTGGTAAAAGGGGTCAAAAAGAGGCAGAGAAAGAGATATCTTTGTCCTCTTTTTGGCTTTTTTTCTGATTTTTCTTACCTTTTACCAAACTGTACTATCGGCACCAAATTAAACGCAAACAGCGGAGCGTGTGGCCTAAGCATTGCGACGGTATAGTGCGCGCGGTCGAATCATCAGCAATGATAGGTGGTTACGCAGCACCCGGTTAGGCAGCATTGCGCGATCGAAGACATGAATGTGGCGAACGAGCGGCAAATGGCATGAGCGCATCTGTCTCTAATCGCGAGGCTGCAAACTGTACCCCGCGCAACACTGCTCGCGTTTCATTCGGCGCCGATAGGACGTGTAACAAGTTTTAAAACGCAGTACCAAATCGTCCAAGCCACGCTATTTGTCGGCCATAACCATAACCACCTGGTCGGTCAACTTATCAATTTTTTTTTGTCAGCAAACGTTTTGTGTACACATGTTCACATGACCACAGTTGTGAGCGAAGTGAGAATTTTCGTACAGCTCAGGTGCTGCTTGTAGAACGCAAGTTTTGCGAATCAGCCCTAAAATTCCTCGTGCATCGCTTCCAAAGAGGCGTAGACTCTCGATAGATCGCCTGGCGAGACGTTCGCGATTTCACGTAAGGTATCTAAACTCCACCTAGCTCAATAAGTTACAGTATCAACTCGGGAACATGATCCCGACCGCGATGACTGTGGGTATATAGAAAGTACAGTAAACGGAAATGTTTTTAGACCTCCTGTAATGCTGGCAACCATCTGCATAGTTAACACTAGAAAAAAATACAGCTAGTAATCGAGGATCACCGTGCTATGCAGCGAGCTGTTATGAAAATACAGCTGTACTAGCCAGAGCCTAGCAGAAGACAAAAAGCGAATCCCCCCTGCTTGCGTCACCGGAACGCCGTTCATAGCTCCGCCATGAGTAACGCGAGAGGCGCCCACAAAAAATTTGCATAGATGCGCCTTTGAACTGGCATTTGCTCATTTCAGTGACGACAAGATTCTTTGGCATAATTCAGGCAGGTGATGGTTAAGCTCGAAAACTTCAACTTCCTGTCAGATTCAGCAACGATTGCGACAGCAGTTTTCGGGTAAACGTAATATTTTAGGCAGGGACAACGAACTCTTATTTGTTAATGTGCTTATCATTTACACTAGCAGCAAAAAATTACTTATAGTTACAACGGAAACAACGTAGCATGATTATCTTGCGCAGTACTTGGGACGGAACGTGTATTTCAACTTTGTAACCGACTATATAGTAACATCCTTCGCAGTCGCAAAGACGGTCAGGTTGACCTCACAGATCCGGTTTTTCTCCATCAGTGTCGCTAAAGCAGCGTTCGACTGCGAATTATATCTTAGCATGGCTTATCAAGAAGTTTTTTTTTTCTGATGAGTTCATTTTTATTCCTTTAGATAATGTTGAGAAGAGACTCTCCGTTTTAGCCATGTTAACCCTTTGGGACGCTTTGTAAGCGATTGTGTAGATCACTTGTTTCTGACCCTTGCGTCGACAAGACACTACGAATGCGCAAGGTAAAGTGAGGTTTAGATGGGATGGATCTTGTGCGTAATAAATATCTCTTGTTTAACTTCATTTTTCATTGTATTGTTGCGTATAATCACAATGCTGAAGGTGCCACCATGTGCGACGAATATTTCAGCATAAGGCTTTCCGCACGAAACGTCAAAAGTGGAATTTTTCTTTGCTGGAAATGAACATTACCGAAAACAATTTTTAACTACCTTCCTATCCTGACAACCGATACTATCTGTACAAAAACACGACATGAGCAGCTTGAAATAAATAAATATTTCTTTGCAATTTCAGATTCATCAGTATAAAAGACATAAATGAACGTATTATGACAATATTTTTATTTTAATAGAATATTCAGTGCTTTGAATTAATGTTGTGTAAGTTTTACGCGTTTGTAGACAGTTCTCCACTGGTCTACCTGGAACGGTGAAAGTGCTAATGTTCAAAAATATTTATTTGGTAAGTGCCCTTTCAAATTATTCGGTATCTAACAGCCGGAATGATAGCAGTAAGTTCCGTGTGGTTTATACAGCTTTTATATTCACTGTATTGGTGCACTGAAATACAAATTCACTGTGTTTATGCAGTGCTGCAGCAAAACTTTCATCGGGTACGTGTTGGGTGTGGTTCTCATCCGAATGCTACTTTTTTTCTTCTTCATTACCTCAGACCATTCAGAGCGCCAAAAACAAGGACAGACGAAAAAGAGGGGACACCACGAGCACTGACTTGAAACTTAAGATGGCGCACATGCGCGCACACTTGCGCAGACGGCTCACAATAGCCCACAAAAAAAAAAAAAAACACCACAGTCACTCCGGTATGACAACTGTGAAGTCATTCCGTGATGTCATACAAAGTCGCCCAAGCTTCCGTGTTCAAATCCATTCAGTTCTTTTCAGTACACTAACACTCTCTTCTCGCGGGCGTTTTCTACAGCGGAGTAAGCGGACTACTGAAGACAAAGCAGAAATAAAGAAACATCAGCATTATTGTGAATGATTATGTTTAAGCACTCA